>JAGFNQ010003249.1:159280-175264 GCA_024364735.1 Boesenbergia rotunda | reverse complement strand
CGAGAACGCGACAAGAAAAACCAAAAGAGAAGTAATCACATCGAAAAACTCACTATCAAGGTTGGCCGGAATCACAATTCCGGCGAGAAGGAGGAAGATTACTTGCGCCCAATCCCAAGGTGATGATGGTTGGAGAGGAAGATCGTCCCAACGGAAGAACTTCGTCGCCTCGGTGCTTCTCCTTGTGCTCACGGCAAGAAGAAGGGAGAAGAACCTTGTGGCCGGCCAAGAGGAAGAAGGGAGGAGAGGGAGAGAGCCCAGGCAAGAATACTTCAATTATTTTCCAAGCCTTGCCTTGGGTCCTTTATATAGTAGCCTCTCAACCATCAAGCCTCTCAAAAAAGAGACTTATTTCATCATGTCAAGTTTTATCATATTTTAATTCATAATAAAATCGACCAAGTCTCCTTTTTTCTTATGGAATAAATTTTCTTATCATGGTAAATCAATCCATGATTGATTTTATAAAATAAAATAAATCAATCCATGGTTTATTTTAATTTCCATGAAAAATAAACCAAACCTTGGTTTATTATATAAAAATTTATATCATCCATAATTTTATAAAACAAACCACACTTGGTTTATTTTATAAATTGAACCAAAAACTTGGTTCTCTCCCTTTGTTGTGGCCGGCCAAGCAAAGAGGATGGAGACCCTCTTTGGCCGGCCCATCCAAGCCACACCCCAATGAATTAAACTTATTTAATTAATCTATTAAGTCTTCAAAAGACTTAGCCATTTTATGCTTCCGATGCGTCTCTGAAAAATTCAGATTCGACTTATCGTTTGGCTTAACCAAACCTAATCTCTCTTGATTGGAAAATCTAATTTTCAACTAGTTTTAAATCCCTCGGATTACTCGTAGTGCGTGTGACTAAATAGGCTTTCGATTTATGTTGGTCGTCTATAATTAATCAATTATAGAACGATCATGAGTGGCACCTAGTAGTACATCATGATCCCCAATTAATCGAAAGATCAACGGTTGACCTCAGAAACAATTCTGAAACCCTTCAGTAGCTATAATGAATCGTGCCCCATTCCCTTCACCATCTTATACCCACTTGGTTCAGGACATAGTCTATGTGTGTCAATCCCCACTAGGCTGACTACGTCACACCTAGCCTAAGTAACGTTTTCTCGTCCTACGGATTCTAATTACTCTCATGTATTTAAGAGATTCATACTCTGAACATGTCATGCTCTGGCCAGAGGCTTCGAGTAACAATCCGACGATAGGCCTTGGGTATACATCTCCTCGTAAGGAGTGGTGAATCCTTTGTAGGCTGTTCAAACATCTTTGGGCACTTCAGCTTATACCCAATCATCCTGGGTCCACACCTCCTTGGAGATGCTTGCTTAAGATGTCAAAGTATAAGTCTCCATGACCAAGATGACTTGAACACCGTAAGTCAAAGGAACATCGCACTTAAGCTGCAGTAAGAACTTCATTGACATATCTATATGTAGACTACCATATGAAGTTTTACAGCCAATCACTCCAATGAACTAGTTCCCTTAACTAGCATTCATGTTTATCTCCGGACATCCCAATGTCACCAGCCAGTGAGAATCAGCTGATTAGAGAATAACCCATGCTAGTCTCAACAGAATTGATAGTGTTCGTATTTATCAATTCATCGACTAGGGACAATTTCAATACTTCACAATTGCATATGTAGAGATAATCACTAGTTGTGAATTCATCACAAATTCTCTCATGCTGTGAATTGTATTGCGGACATTCAGTAAATGAGTTTAAGATCTCAATTAAATACATAAACATGTATACTCAAATAGTGAATATTCATTTATTAAAATAAATGATTACAATCATAAGGCGATTGCCTTAGGACATTTTTCTCATATCACTAACATGGAGATCTGTGTGCAAGGTAGTCTCCCTCCATGTCTAGAATGTAAAAATCTGCAGGAAATATCAGCTCCTTTACCTTTACCAACACATCATCAATTATACCGACTGGGTGGGTCTGACTCCGGTCTGCTAACTGAATCCCCACTCTAGTAGGTTGTAGAGGGCCTATGCCAAGCATCTAGAAGACTGATCAGGGCATCACATTTATGGAGGCTCCTAAATCCAACATAGCGTCATGGAACATGGTCCTCCCTATCTCACAAGACATTGTAAAAACCCCTGGGTCTTCACACTTCTGAGGAATGACATGGATAAGTGCTGAAACATTTTTTCCCAAGTTGACCAACTCATTCTCCTTCAACTTCTTCTTGTGAACACATAAAGCTTTCAGGAATTTTGCATTCTTATGAATCTGTTTTATCATGGTCAACAAGGGTACATTGATCTCCACTTTACTAAACAATTTCACTAGGTCATTGTATTCCTTAGCTTTCTCCTCCTTCACTTGCTTCTTAGCTTGGGTTTTGCGCTGAGGGAATGGCAAAGGAACTCTCATTTCTTCCTCTTGAGCCAAAAGTTAAGGGGCTGAAATTTGGACTGATTTCTCCACTGAAGTAGCTGCTGTAAATCCATTTTTACCACTGATTTCTCCCTCATTTTCCACCAAAATCACAGGATTATTTGATGAAGGAGATAGTCTTGGACTAGGGGTGGAACCAACTTAATTTGAAGTGATTCCAGGGTTGTTTGGGGCTGGAAATGAAGTTGCTGTCCTGTTTTCAGAAAAATCAGCTCTTGGACCATTTAGAGTTGATGTCACCTTCCCACTCCTCAAAGTAATAGCACTAATGTTCCCCTTTGGGTTTGGAGTAGCTTGAGAAGGTAGTTGGCTTAATCCTTGAGCTTGCATTTGATTCATCTCACAAGCCAATTGTCCAATTTGTCTCTCAAGGTTTTGTATGGTGGGATCATTTCTTTGTTGTTGCAAAAGTTGTTAAAGCATCTCTTCTATCCTTTGTTGTTGCACATTTCCCCCACTATAGCCTCCATAGTCTCCTTGGTTAGCATGAGGCTTTAATTGGCTTTGAAATGTAGAAGTAGGTTGTTGAAATTGTTGAACTTGCTGTGAACCTTGAAAGTAGGGTTGTTGGGGCTGATTATAGGGCTGAAATGATTGAGAAAATTGCTGAAAATTTTACTGAGAATTTGGTTGAAATGGTTGAGAATTGTAGCTCTGAAAATTCTGAGATTGAGGTTGCAATTGTGGTTGTAAGGGGCTGAAATTATGTGGGCTGAAAATTCTGATTTGAGGGCTGAAAACTTGGGTTAAATCGTTGGAATCCCTGCTGTGAGAACTGATTTTGTTGCTGAAAATTCGAACTTCCTTGAAACCCTTGCTGATTTCCTTGTAAAGGTGGCTGAAATTGCTGATAGGGTTGCTGAAATTGTTGGGAAGGTTGTTGAAATGGCTGAAATTGTTGTTGTCCTTGCTGAACTTGCTGGAAATTCTGTTGGGGTTGTTGATAGGCCTGTGGTGATGGGTTTTGCTGATAAAAAGAATTCAAGTTGGGATGATCCCTCCAACCCAGATTATAAGTAGATGAGTAGGGATTGTTTTTGGCTTGGAATTGTCCCCTAGTCAATGCAGCTAATGTCTCATCTTGTTGGAGATTAGGACATAGATCCGAATTGTGGTCTTGGCTTGAACAAATACTGCATAACCTCATCACTTGGCTTGAAGGTGGTGGTACTGAGAAATTCTGATTTTGACTCACATTATTTAGAGCCATTTGCTTCACCAGGGATGTGAGCTCCATTAATGAATTCTTGATTTCCTTCTGCTCATTTGATACCATCTGAACTTCATTAACTCCTCTGGTGGACAAAGCTCTACTCCCAAATTGCTGTGAGTTCTCTGCCATATTTGAAATTAGCTCCCTAGCTTGATCTGGTGTTTTGTTTACTAGTGCACCTCCTGCTGTAGCATCGATCATGATCCAATCCATCTGAAGAAGTCCCTCATAAAAATACTGAATGAGTAGCTGCTCACTAATCTGGTGCTGTGGGCAACTAGAACAAAGTTAGTTGAACCTTTCCAAATAGTCATACAATGTTTCTCCTACTACTTGTTGTATTCCACATATGCTCTTTTTGATGATCGCCGTCCTAGATGCTGGAAAGTACTTCTCCAAAAATACTTTCTTCATAGAAATCCAGCTAGAAACGTGCCCAGTAGGTAGATAGTAAAACCAATCCTTCGCTGCTCCAGTAAGGGAAAATGGGAATGCTCTCAGCTTAATATCTTCTTCTGAAATACCCTGAGGCTTCATGGTGGAGCAGACAATGTGAAACTCATGTAAATGTCTGTTGGGATCCTCCCCAGACTGACCTTGAAATTTGGGCAATAGATGGATGAGTCTTGATCTTAACTCAAAATCTCTAGTGAGCTCAGGGTAGGCAATGCAGGAGTACTGAAAAGCATCATTTGGTGCTGCTAGTTCCTTCATAGTTTTCTGGTGGTCTGCCATAGGATCAACTGAATAAGCAGAAATAGGCTGAGTAGGAATAATGTCAAAAGCCTTTGAAACACTGTGTTGATTCCTCCTGGCTCTGAAAGTTCTTTCAATTTCAGGATCAAAGTTTTCAAGAATTCCACCTGCAGATCTGGTCATACACAAATACAAAAATCGCAGCAAATGTATACACAAAAATGAAACAAATATAATGAATCACAAAATATAGAGATAAGCACAAAAATGGATCACAAGATATGAAATAAGCATACAAGCTAAATCAAACAAACACAACTAGTTGTTCCCCGGCAACGACACCAAAAATTTGATGCATCCCAAATAGATGTCACGATATGAGACTCAAATTTAGAATTTATAACTGAAAACCCTTGCTAGCAAGATTAAAGGTAGAATAGGGGTCTCAGGTCGTATTTTTTTCCAAGGACTAGTTGTGAGTGTTTGAATCGAGCTTGAAAGTTATTTGTCGTCAAATGATTTGGGTTTTCGAGATAAAATGGGGTTTTGTTTTACAAGTAAGAATGAAAGCAGTAATTGGAATGGAACTGATTTAACTAAGTACAGCGAAACTAGGTATTGCGAGAATTGAGCTTTAACACTAGGGAAATTGAACAAGACAATTAGAAACCGGAAATATAAGATTGATATCTATCGCAGAAATAAAACTAAAACTTTATCCAAATTAAGAAATTAAGAGTTGAAATTGTTCTAACTTCTAAAACAGAGTATATGGTGCAGAAACTTAACTGATCAGTCGGCTGACTGATCAGATGCAAGCCTGATCGGACTGGTGTCCGATCAGGTGCTGCCTGGATCGGTCACAAAGACCGATCAGTAGTTGATCACAATCTGATACAGAACTGAAACAATACAGAGAATGAACACGAATCGAAAACTAAACTACAGGTTGAATTCGTCACTAGATCCCATCCTTGTTGTCACTCAAGAACCAATCTAGAAACCCCCTAGCTTACAATCGGTAGATTTGACTCCCGCGATCAAGTTGTATGGTTGTGGCGCGACTGAACTCTTCTCTGGATCCTCTCCTTCTTGATCAATCACCTTAAGATCATGACTCAGAGACTCGCCAGATCCCTTGAAAGAACCCCTCCGAAGACTCTGTAAGCTCTGATTGAGTTAAGGTGCTCAATGGGAAGTGATCGGTCGAAGCAACACCCGGCAAAACCCTAGCCCGGAATTGGCAGCAACAGAATTGACACAACCTTCTTGCGAAGCTGAATCTTCGATTTGAGATCGGAAATTTCCTTCAATCTGCAGTGACCGAGCGATTGGAAGAAGAAACGACAAAGAAAACGGAAGAACAGCAAGAATAGTGGCGAAGACGCGATGATGCGAGCCGAAGAGGGAATTCACGATTTAACTGAACATTTTGAATTTCGACGACTGAGATTGCTCCGATTCAATCCAATGGTCAGACCAAGTCAGATCTGACCCAAATTCTACAGATCTTGATCAAGAGCTCTGATCTACTGCTCCTTAGCTTGGATCACTCAGATCTGAAGCGGATGTCTCAGATCCTCCCTTCTTTTGCTTGGACGATCTAGATCCTCTATTGCTTGATCCAACGGCTGAATTAACTCTGATCTGGCCCATACTTTCAGATCTTGATCCATGAACTTGATTAAGTCTATCTTGAGCTTGGATCGGCCAGAAGTTGGAGGATGGTTCAAATCTAACCGTTCTCTTGAATAGACGACCTATATTAATCCGATGCTTGATCCCTTTGATCCAAATCCAACTCTGCCCCAAGTTTAACCCAATATGATCCAGGTCCATGATCATCTGATCCCTATAAAATGATATTAAACTGTAGTGTCAAAACATCTCAAATATAAAAAGAATTAAATTTTAAGATAAAATGGAGGCAATCCATGAAACCTCATATAATGCAAACTTAAGCATATGAATAGTGGATCAAAACATGGATTTGAAGGCCTAATTTAATCAACAAAATGAAAGTTATCAGAGCCCCCGATACAAATGTGGCTCGCGCTTGGCTGGAGACACTGGAGAGGACGTTCCCATACCTAGAGTGTACAGATCAGGAGTGGGTTGAGCTCACAGCGTATCACATGCGCGACCGAGCCGAGACATGGTGGATCACTCAGTGATCGGTTATGGGCACTCAGTCGATCACCTGGGAGAGACTCCAACAGGTGTTCACCACACAGTATTTCCCAGCCTCACACCAGTTGACCCGGTGGCAGGAGTTTCTAGAGATTCCTCAGGGAGAGCAGTCAATGGCTGAGTATGATGCAGAGTTCCACCGCTTATCCGAGAGTTATCCTCAGATGTTTCCTGGAGATCTCGAGAGGATGTCCCATTTTCTTAGAGGGTTGACCCCCTACATCCAGTCTCGGATGTCTCCCTGGGATCTGACTTCCTACGGACAGGCACTGGACCGCGCCTTACATGTGGAGGCGATGCAGCAGAGACTATCCTCAGAGAGGAAGAAGGATAAGAAGACATTGCAGACTTCTCAGACCCAGTCCTTACGGAAGCGAGATAGACAGGAGTAGCAAACACAAGATGTTTCTGGGGTCGCTCCTCGACCTCAGAAAATGGGAGGTTCAGCGTCAAGATCTTCCCAGTTCTCTCGACAGGACCGGTAGAGGTCCAAAGGGTCTCATCAGTGCACTTGGTGTGGTTCCTGTTGAGGCAATTGACCCTTAAATGATTGGAAGATCATGGTTTTGATGTGTGTGTGTGTGTGAATATGTTTAAGGTTAGAGTGTTATGTTGTATTTGATGTGTGTGATTGAGTTTGCAGGACTTGGAGAATCACACATGGTGGACATATCCGAGGGATGAGAGCCGAGGGAGGAGGACTCTCAAGGGCAAGCCGGGAAGTGGACTTCAAGGGCACACGTGAAGGGTGGCATGGAGGCAAGCCAAGGGAGGCTTGTGTGGACACCTGAGGGACGAGAGCCAGAGGAAGATGACTTCAAGGGGCGAGCCAAGGAGTGATCCTGAAGGCACACGTGAAGGACTATGTGGAGATGGGCTGGGAGTGAGTGGGCAGTCGACTGGCCAGAGGGCAGTCGACTGCTAAAACTCACAGA
The DNA here is from genome assembly GCA_024364735.1 of Boesenbergia rotunda. Taxonomy (NCBI): domain Eukaryota; kingdom Viridiplantae; phylum Streptophyta; class Magnoliopsida; order Zingiberales; family Zingiberaceae; genus Boesenbergia; species Boesenbergia rotunda. The sequence continues at coordinate 167,771 of JAGFNQ010003249.1, read as the reverse complement.
AGGTTTTCAGCCTTCTACCAGTCGACTGGCCCAGAGGCAGTTGACTGGTATACCCCGAAAACTTAGCCGTTGGCTAGCAATTAATGATAGGCCAGTCGACTGCCCTAGGGGCAGTCGACTGGTGCGGGGCTGGACTGACTGCGAGTTTGTCCTGTTCTCCTATATAAGGAGGACCTTTTTGCACGTGAGTGGTACGGTTCCATACAATAACGAAGTGCTGCTCGTCTGAAAAGTGTTCTCAACTTCCTCTCTCTCTTTTTACTACTTTTTGTAATGAGGAAGACCACCACTGTAAAGGTTTCTCCACCTGAAGGAGATTTTTCATAGTGGAAGCAGTGCTCGTGCGTGGATCCTTGGATTAGTCACCCATCTGGGTGGATACCAAGTAAATTTCTGTTGTTAGCATTGTTTATTGTCTTTTGCATATTATTGTTTCTGCTACGCTAACAATGTTGTAGAGATTCAACCGAAAAAGTGCTATTCACCCCCCCCCTCTAGCACGCCAAAGCGATCCATCAGTTGGTATCAGAGCCGGTTCGTTTCGGAGAACTCACCGTCAACCGGAGCAAAGATTAAATGGTGTTTCAAGAGGGATACAAGATTGCACAACCACCCTTCTTCGATGGGAATGATTTCGCGTACTGGAATGGTAGAATGCAATATTACCTTATGAATGATATTGAGAATTGGATTAGTATTGCAGATGGTTTTGATGCACCCGTTGATGAAAGAGGGGAATCGACACCGATGAGATCCTGGTCGAAGGAGGTAATGAAGAGGGCGCAGTCCAATGCCAAGGCCACCACCACACTGCAGTGTGGGCTCTCGAAGGAGCAACTCAACAAGGTGGGGCCGTTCAAGAGTGCCAAGGAATTGTGGGACAAATTGGTGGAACTAAACGAAGGGTCAAACGAGTCCAGAAGAGCAAAGAAGGACTTGCTCGTGGCCCAACTCCAATCCCTATCTATGAAGAGCAATGAGACTGTCAGCCAGTTGCATGGAAGGGTGAAGGAGGTAATCAATGAGCTCCACGTGATTGGAGAAAAGATCGAGAACCGGGATATCGTCAAGTATGTTTTACAAGCCTTCCCAAGAACTACCTTGTGGGCATCCATGGTTGATGCCTACAAAGTATCAAGGGATTTGTTCATAGTTAAACTAGATGATTTATTCTGTGAATTTGAACTGCACGAGCAAGCTAACGTCTCGGCCAAAGAGAAGGGTATTGCTTTTATTGCAGAAAAGGAGAAGAAGAAGGTAGTCTACACCTCCTCATCCAACTCAGAGGAATCCAGTGCCTCCATGGATAGCGACCAAGAGGCATTTATGGTAAGAAAGATGCGTAAGGCTTTCAAAAATTTTCTAACAAATTATATGCTAGGAAAGGGTCCAAAGGCAAGGGTAAGGCTAAGGACATCATATGCTACAACTACCACCAAGAGGGATGCATGAAGAACGAGTGCCCTCGACTGAAGAGAAGATATGACAAGAAGGAGGAGAAGAAGAAAGGTGACAAGAAGAGGTCGAAGGGAAAGGAGAAGGGTGCCAACAACCACAAGGTGACGTGGGATGATCCATCATCCTCGGACGAGGAAGAAGAGCAAGTTTCACACTTTGCTCTCATGGCCATGAACAACTCAGATTCATCAGATGATGAAAGAACTTCAAGTAGTGATGAGAGCGACTCCTCCTCTTCATCATCCGAGTCAGAAGCTTCGGTAAGTGAGGTATACCACTTACCCTCATCTACATTAGTTAAGATTATTTCTAGCACTAACATGGATTTAGCTAAGGCTAGAAGTAAGATTAAGGAATTAAAAGATGAGATTGTCATGCTTAGAGTAGAATCTACCAAACTTAAGGAAGACTTACATGCTAGTTCTCTTACATCATATGCTTCATGTCTTGAAACTGAAAATAGGGAGCTAAGGAAAAAGGTAGATGACCTCACAAAGGCACTTAGAAAATTCCAAGTAGGCTCTAGCAACTTGGACATGATAATTAACAGTCAAAGGGCCGTTTATAACAAGGTCGGTTTAGGGTATAGACCAAAGACAAAGGAAGTGGCCTTTGTATCACTCACGGGTAGGATTGGTGCATCTAGGAGACTAGGGGCTAAGGGAAACATAAAGAGGGCATGGGTACCTAAAAGACTTTTAAATGATGCTTATGGATCAAAGATTTGGGTACGAAAAGAGTATGTTTTTCATGTTGTATAGGTAAAGGTGAAGGTGACCTCAACTATGTGGATAGTAGATAGTGGATGCTCAAGACACATGACCAGAGATGTGAGCAAGTTCACTACTATTAGCTACTTAAGAGAAGGGACGGTCTCCTTTGGAAATAGTGGAAAACTGAGGATTATTGGTAGGGGCACCATTGAGGTATCTCCCACAATTTCTATACATAAACTACTCTTAATTAAGGAAATGAAGTTTAACTTATTTAGTGTGAGTCAGTTATGTGATGCGGGCTTTAGGGTCGAATTTCATGCTAGGAAGTGCATAATTAGACATAATGAGTCCAATAATATCATATTAGAAGGGTATAGAGAGGCAAACTTATATTATCTTGATCTTGCCTATGCTACTAACAACTTGGCTAAGTGTTTCATGTCTAAAGAAGAAGAAGGGTGGTTGTGGCACCGGAGGCTTGGACATGTCAACATGAGAAGCATTGCAAGAGTGGCAAAGGAAGAGTTGGTGAAGGGGCTACCTATGATCAAGTATGAGAAGACCAAATTGTGTGATGCATGCCAAGAGGGTAAGCAATCAAAATCATCACACAAAGGTAAAACCCTCACCACTACTACTTTACCATTAGAGCTCTTACATATTGATTTATTTGATTGTCATAGTACTTCCTTACTTGTAGGGAGTAAATATTGTTTAGTTATAGTAGATGATCTTTCTAGGTTTACATGAGTTTACTTTATGAAACATAAGGACGATACCCTAGAAATCTTTATAGGATTTAGTAAAAGGGTAGAAAATGAAAAACACCTCAAAATTAATCGAATTAGGAGTGACTATGGTGGGGAGTTCCATAATTTAGGTTTCACACAATTTTGTGTAGAAAATGGATACAAGCATGAATTTTCATACCCAAGGACTCCTCAACAAAATGGGGTAGTTGAGAGGAGAAACCGAGCCCTACAAGAAGCTGCTAGGACTATGCTTAATGCATATTCCCTTCCTAGCTATTTTTGGGCCGAAGCGGTTAACACCGCTTGCTATATTCAAAATCGAATTTTGGTACATAGGTTCCTAGGGAAAACACCCTTTGAATTATGGAATAGGAGAGTACCACAAGTCCACTACTTTAGGATCTTTCGATGCAAAGTGTATATCTTAAATACCAAAGATGACCTAAGGAAGTTTGAGTCAAAAGCCGATGAAGGAATTCTAGTTGGGTACTCATCCACTAGTAGGGGTTATAGAGTTTACAACAAGAGGACAAAAGTGATTGAGGAGTCCTCAAATGTTAAGTTTGATGAAACAACAAATACCTACCCTAGAAAAGCCTCAATTGATAAGTATATGGAAGAAGTCCAACCCCTTGCCTAAAGAATCCAAGACCTACATTTGGAGGGCAATGATCAAGGGGGAGTAAGAAGTACCCTTGAGGATGAGGAAGAAGGAGTCAATGAACCCACAACCTCTAGACCCTTGAGACATCACCAAGATCACCCTATTGACCAAATAGTGGGTGATGTCACTCAAGGAGTAAGGACTAGGTCCTATATTAGGGACTAAACTAGTCAAATAGCTATAATCTCTCAATTAGAACCTAAGTCTATTGATGAAGCATTGGGAGATGTGGATTGGGTCTTATCCATGCAAGAAGAGCTAAATCAATTTGAAAGGAGTGAGGTTTGGGAGTTGGTCCCTAGGCCCAATGATTGCACCATTGTAACCACAAGATGGGTCTTTAGGAACAAGCTAAATGACCAAGGCAAAATCACTAGGAATAAGGCTAGATTGGTAGCTAGGGGGTTTAACCAAGTTAAAGGATTAGACTATGATGAGACTTATGCCCCCATTGCTAGATTAGAATCTATTAGAATCCTATGCCGCTCACATAGGTTTCACACTTTACCAAATGGATGTGAAGTCGGCATTCCTTAATGGGATCATTAAGGAAGAGGTATATGTAGAATAACCCCTGGGTTTGAGGACCCTAATTATCCAAGACACGTTTACAAATTAAGAAAAGTCTTATATGGATTGAAACAAGCTCCCCGGGCTTGGTATGAAAGGCTTTCTTCATTTCTAGTGTCTAAGGGGTTTAGGAGTGTAACGCCCGCTTTTTTCCCCGGGGAGCTTGTTTCAATCCATACAAGGCACTTCTTAATTTGAATACGTGTCTCGGATAATTGGGATCCTCAAATCCAGGAGGTTGTTCTACATAAACCTCTTCCTTAATGATCCCATTGAGGAATGTCGACTTCACATCCATTTGGTGGAGTGTAAAACCCATGTGAGCGGCATAGGCTAGTAGAATTCTAATTGACTCTTGTCTAGCTACGGGGGCATAGGTCTCATCATAATATAATCCCTCAACTTGGTTAAAACCTCTAGCTACTAATCTAGCCTTGTTCCTAGTGATTTTACCTTGGTCATCTAATTTGTTTCTAAAAACCCATCTCGTGGTTACAATGGTGCAATCGGTGGGACTAGGAACTAACTCCCAAACTTCACTCCTCTCAAATTGGTTTAGCGCTTCTTGCATGGCCAACACCCAATCAACATCTCCCAATGCTTCATCAATGGTCTTTGGTTCTAATTGGGAGATTAGAGCTATTTGGCTAGTCTGATCCCTAAAGTATGACCTAGTCCTTACTCCTTGAGTGACATCACCTACAATTTGGTCAATGGGATGATCATGATGATGTTTCAAGGGTCTAGAGGTTGTAGGTTCATTTACTCCTTCTTCCTCATCCTCTAGGGTACTTCTTACTCCCCCTTGATCATTGCCCTCCAATTGTAGGTCTTGAAGTCTTTGGGCAAGGGGTTGGACCTCTTCTATATCCTTATCAATTGAGGCCTTCCTAGGGTAGGTACTAGTGGTTTCATCAAATTTGACATTTGAAGACTCCTCAATCACTTTTGTCCTCTTGTTGTACACTCTATAACCCCTACTAGTCAATGAATACCCTACTAAGATTCCTTCATCGGCCTTTGATTCAAATTTTCTTAGGTCGTCTTTGGTGTTTAAGATGTAAGCTTTACATCCAAAGACCCTAAAATAGTGGACTTGGGGTACCCTTCCATTCCAAAGTTCAAAAGGTGTTTTTCCTAAAAACCTATGTACCAATACTCGGTTTTGAATATAGCAAGCGGTGTTAACCGCTTCGGCCCAAAAGTAGCTAGGAAGAGAGTATGCATTAAGCATAGTCCTAGCGGCTTCTTATAGGGCTCGGTTTTTCCTCTCAACTATCCCATTTTGTTGAGGAGTCCTAGGGCATGAAAACTCATGCTTGTATCCATTTTCAACACGAAATTGTGTGAAGTTAGCGTTTTGGAACTCCCCACCATGGTCACTTCTAATTCGGTTTATTTTGGTATTCTTTTCATTTTCTACCCTTTTTTCTAAAGCCTATAAATATATTTAGGGTATCATCCTTATGTTTCATGAAATGAACCCAAGTGAACCTAGAAAAGTCATCTACTATCACTAAGCAATACTTACTCCCTACAAGTGATGGAGTACTATGACAATCAAACAAGTCTATATGTAAAAGTTCTAAAGGCAATGAAGTAGTACTTAAGGTTTTATCTTTGTGTGATGCTTTGGTTTGCTTACCCTCTTGACATGCATCACATAACTTGTTCTTTTCGTACTTGATCATTGGGAGTCCCTTCACCAATTCTTCCTTGACCACTCTTGTAATGTTCCTCATGTTGACGTGTCCATGTCTCCGGTGCCATAACCACCCTTCTTCTTCTTTGGACATGAGACACTTAACAACATTGTTAGTAGCATAAGATAGATCAAGATAATATAGGTTTGCCTCTCTAAACCCTTCTAATATTATAGTGTTTGATTCATTATGTCTAATTACACATTTCTTAGCATGAAATTCTAATCTAAACCCGGCATCACATAATTGACTTACACTTAATAAATTAAACTTCATATCCTTAATCAAGAGTACCTTATGAATCGAAATATTGGGAGATACCTCAATTGTGCCCCTACCAATGATCCTTAACTTTCCACTGTTTCCAAAAGAGACCGTTCCTTCTCTTAGGTAGCTAATAGTGGTGAACTTGCTCACATCCCCGGTCATGTGTCTTGAGCATCCACTATCTACTATCCATAAGGTTGGGGCCTCCTTCACCTTTACCTAAACAACACGGAAAACACACTCTTTTGGTACCCATATCTTTGATCCATAAGCATCATTTAAAAATTTCTTAGGTACCCATGCCTTCTTTGTAGTTCCCCTAGTCTCTAGTCTCCTAGATGCACCAATCCTACCGGTAAGTGAAACAAAAGCTACTTCCTTGGTCTTAGGCCTATAACCTAATCCGGCCTTGTTGTATACAGCCCTTTGACTGTTTATGATCATGTCAAGGTTACTTGATCCTACTTGGAATTTTCTAAGGGCCTTTGTGAGGTCATCTACTTGTTTCCTTAGCTCCTTATTTTCATTTTCAGTATATGAGGCATGTGAAGAAGTAGAGCTAGCATGCAAATCCTTAAGTTTAATAGCTTCTACTCTAAGCATGGCAATTTCTTCCTTAAGATGCTTAATTCTACTTCTAGCCTTAGCTAAATCCATGTTTGTGCTAGAGATAATTTTCACTAAGGTAGAAGAGGGTAAGTGGTATACTTCACTTACCGAAGCCTCTGACTCTGATGATGATGAGGTGGAGGAGCTCTCATCTTCACTGCTTGAGCTCCGTTCATCGTCTGAAGAATCTGAACCATCTTGTGCCATAAGAGCGAAGTGGGAGACTTGCTCTTCTTCTTCCTTTGAGGATGAGGGATCGTCCCAGGTCGCCTTGAGGTTCGTGGCACTCTTCTCCTTTCCCTTTGACTTCTTCTTGTCATTCTTCTTCTTCTCTTCTTTCTTGTCCTCCCTCTTCTTCAACTGGGGACATTCGTTCTTCATATGTCCCTCTTGGTGACAGTTGTAGCATATGATCTCCTTGGCCTTACAGTTACCTTTGGCCCCTTTTCTAGCATATGATTTGTTAGAAAAACTTTTAAATGTCTTACGAAATTTCTTACCATAAAGGCCTCTTGGTCACTGTCCATGGAGGCGCTTGACTCCTCCGAGTCCGAGGATGATGAGTAGATCACCTTCTTCTTCTCCTTTCTCCTCTTCTTCTCTTTCTCTGCAACAAAAGCAATACCTTTCTCTTTTGCCGAAATATTAGCTTGCTCGTGCAGTTCAAATTCATAAAATAAATCGTCTAATTTGACTAAGGATAAATCTCTCGATACCTTGTAAGCATCAACCATGGATGCCCACAGGGTGGTTCTCGGGAAAGCTTGTAAGACATACCTGACGATGTCCCGATTTTCGATTTTGTCTCCAATTACATGGAGCTCGTTGATCACTTCCTTTACTCTTCCATGCAGCTGACTGACGGTCTTGTTGCTCTTCATGGAGAGTGATTGCAGTTGGGCCACCAACAAGTCCTTCTTGGCTCTTCTGGACTCGTTTGACCCCTCGTTCAGTTCAACTAATTTGTCCCATAGTTCTTTGGCGCTCTTGAATGGCCCCACCTTGTTCAGTTGCTCCTTTGAGAGCCCGCACTGCAGTGTAGTAGTGGCCTTGGCATTTGATTGCGCCCTCTTCATCACTTCTTTGGACCATGTTCTCATAGGAGTTGGGTCTCCTCTTTCATCGACGGGCGCCTCGAAGCCATCTGCAACACTTATCCATGTTTCTATGTCATTCATAAGGTAGTACTGCATTCTACCTTTCCAGTACGTGAAGTCGTTGCCGTCGAAGAACGGTGGTCGTGCGGTGGAGTATCTCTCTTGAAACGCCATTTCAGATGTTCTGGTTGATTGTTAGATCTTCCAAAACGCACTCGCTCTGATACCAACTAAAGGATCGATGTGGCGTGCAGAGGGGGGGTGAATGCACTTTTTCGGATCTTGAACTCTGCAGTCTTGTTAGCGCAGCGGAAATTATATATAAAATAAAATACAGGAACAATGCTAACACTTTCAGTTACTTGGTATCTACCCAGATGGGTGACTAGTCCAAGGATCCACGCCATGAGCACCACTTTTCACTATCGAAAAGTCTCCTTTAGGTAGAGAAACCTTCATAGCAAGAGCTTCCTCTTTACAGATGTAGAAATGAGATGGAGAAAGCAAGTAATCACTTAACAATTTGGCAGCACTTCGTTACTGTACGGAACGGTACAGACACGTGTAACGAGGCCTCCTTTTATAGGTGAAAAGGACAGATTCGCAGTCTGTCCAGGCGCCCACCAGTCGACTGCCCTTGGGGCAGTCGACTGGC
>JAGFNQ010003249.1:0-158209 GCA_024364735.1 Boesenbergia rotunda | reverse complement strand
GTCCTTATCCTTAGATTTTAGGAACAATGTAGGGTCTATTGTTCCTCTCCTAAACCCCTTAGACACTAAAAATGAAAAGAGTCTTTCATACCAAGCCCGAGGAGCTTGTTTCAATCCATACAAGACTTTTCTTAATTTGAATACTTGTCTCGGATAGTTGGGATTCTCAAATCCGGGGGGTTGTTCTACATAAACCTCTTCCTTAATAATCCCATTGAGGAATGTCGACTTCACATCCATTTGGTGGAGTGTGAAACCCATGTGAGCGGCATAGGCTAGTAGAATTCTGATTGACTCTAGCATAGCTACGGGGGCATAGGTCTCATCATAATCTAATCCCTCAACTTGGTTAAAACCCCTAGCTACTAATCTAGCCTTATTCCTAGTGATTTTACCTTGGTCATCTAATTTGTTTCTAAAAACCCATCTCATGGTTACAATGGTACAATCGGTGGGTCTAGGAACTAACACTGAAACTTCACTCCTCTCAAATTGGTTTAGCTCTTCTTGCATGGCCAACACCCAATCAACATCTCCCAATGCTTCATCAATGGTCTTTGGTTCTAATTGGGAGATTAGAGCTATTTGGCTAGTCTGATCCCTAAAGTATGACCTAGTCCTTACTCCTTGAGTGACATCACCTACAATTTGGTCAATGGGATGATCATGATGATGTCTCAAGGGTCTAGAGGTTGTAGGTTCATTTACTCCTTCTTCCTCATCCTCTAGGGTACTTCTTACTCCCCCTTGATCATTGCCCTCCAATTGTAGGTCTTGAAGTCTTTGGGCAAGGGGTTGGACCTCTTCTATATCCTTATCAATTGAGGCCTTCCTAGGGTAGGTACTAGTGGTTTCATCAAATTTGACATTTGAGGACTCCTCAATCATTTTTGTCCTCTTGTTGTACACTCTATAACCCCTACTAGTCAATGAATACCCTACTAAGATTCCTTCATCGGCCTTTGATTCAAATTTTCTTAGGTCGTCTTTGGTGTTTAAGATGTAAGCTTTACATCCAAAGACCCTAATATAGTGGACTTGGGGTACCCTTCTATTCCAAAGTTCAATGGGTGTTTTTCCTAAAAACCTATGTACCAATACTCGGTTTTGAATATAGCAAGCGGTGTTAACCGCTTCGGCCCAAAAGTAGCTAGGAAGAGAGTATGCATTAAACATAGTCCTAGCGGCTTCTTGTAGGGCTCGGTTTTTCCTCTCAACTACCCCATTTTGTTGAGGTGTCCTAGGGCAAGAAAACTCATGCTTGTATCCATTTTCAACACAAAATTGTGTGAAGTTAGCGTTTTGGAACTCCCCACCATGGTCACTTCTAATTCGGTTTATTTTGGTATTCTTTTCATTTTCTGCCCTTTTGCTAAAACCTATAAATATATTTAGGGTATCATCCTTATGTTTCATGAAGTGGACCCAAGTGAACCTAGAAAAGTCATCTACAATCACTAAGTAATACTTACTCCCTACAAGTGATGGAGTACTATGACAATCAAACAAGTCTATATGTAAAAGTTCTAAAGGCAATGAAGTAGTACTTAAGGTTTTACCTTTGTGTGATGCATTGGTTTGCTTACCCTCTTGACATGCATCACATAACTTGTTCTTTTCGTACTTAATCATTGGGAGCCCCTTCACCAATTCTTCCTTGGCCACTCTTGTAATGTTCCTCATGTTGACGTGTCCAAGTCTCCGGTGCCATAGCCACCCTTCTTCTTCTTTGGACATGAGACACTTAACAACATTGTTAGTAGCATAAGATAGATCAAGATAATATAAGTTTGCCTCTCTAAACCCTTCTAATATGATAGTGTTTGATTCATTATGTCTAATTACACATTTCTTAGCATGAAATTCTAATCTAAACCCGGCATCACATAATTGACTTACACTTAATAAATTAAACTTCATATCCTTAATCAAGAGTACCTTATGAATCAAAAGATTGGGAGATACCTCAATTGTGCCCCTACCAATGATCCTTAACTTTCCACTGTTTCCAAAAGAGACCGTTCCTTCTCTTAGGTAGCTAATAGTGGTGAACTTGCTCACATCCCCGGTCATATGTCTTGAGCATCCACTATCTACTATCCACAAGGTTGGGGCCTCCTTCACCTTTACCTAGACAAGACGGAAAACATACTCTTTTGGTACCCAAATCTTAGATCCATAAGCATCATTTAAAAATTTCTTAGGTACCCATGCCTTCTTGGTGGTCCCCTAGCCTCTAATCTCCTAGATGCACCAATCCTACCGGTAAGTGAAACAAAGGCTACCTCCTTGGTCTTAGGCCTATAACCTAATCCGGCCTTGTTATATACAGCCCTTTGACTGTTTATGATCATGTCAAGGTTACTTGATCCTACTTGGAATTTTCTAAGAGCTTTTGTGAGGTCATCTACTTGTTTCCTTAGCTCCTTATTTTCATTTTCAGTATATGAGACATGTGAAGAAGTAGAGCTAGCATGCAAATCCTTAAGTTTAATATCTTCTACTCTAAGCATGGCAATTTCTTCCTTAAGATCCTTAATTTTGCTTCTAGCCTTAGCTAAGTCCATGTTAGTGCTAGAGATAATTTTCACTAAGGTAGAAGAGGGTAAGTGGTGTACCTCACTTATCGAAGCCTCTGACTCTGATGATGATGAGGTGGAGGAGCTCTCATCTTCACTGCTTGAGCTCCGTTCATCGTCTGAAGAATCTGACCCATCTTGTGCCATAAGAGCGAAGTGGGAGACTTGCTCTTCTTCTTCCTCTGAGGATGAGGGATCATCCCAGGTCGCCTTGAGGTTCGTGACACTCTTCTCCTTTCCCTTCAACTTCTTCTTGACATTCTTCTTCTTCTCTTCTTTCTTGTCCTCCCTCTTCTTCAACTAGGGACATTCGTTCTTCATATGTCCCTCTTGGTGACAGTTGTAGCATATGATCTCCTTGGCCTTACCCTTACCTTTGGCCCCTTTTCTAACATATGATTTGTTAGAAAAACTTTTAAATGCCTTACGAAATTTCCTTACCATAAAGGCCTCTTGGTCACTGTCCATGGAGGCGCTTGACTCCTCCGAGTCCGAGGATGATGAGTAGATCACCTTCTTCTTCTCCTTTCTCCTCTTCTTCTCTTTCTCTGCAACAAAAGCAATACCTTTCTCTTTTGCCGAAATATTAGCTTACTCGTGCAGTTCAAATTCACAAAATAGATCGTCCAATTTAACTAAAGACAAGTCCCTCGATACCTTGTAAGCATCAACCATGGATGCCCACAGGGTGGTTCTTGGGAAAGCTTGTAAGACATACCTGACGATGTCCCGGTTTTCGATTTTCTCCCCAATTACATGGAGCTCGTTGATCACTTCCTTTACTCTTCCATGCAGCTGACTGACGGTCTAATTGCTCTTCATGGAGAGTGATTGCAGTTGGGCCACCAACAAGTCCTTCTTGGCTCTTCTGGACTCGTTTGACCCCTCGTTCAGTTCAACCAACTTGTCCCATAGCTCTTTGGCGCTCTTGAATGGCCTCACTTTGTTCAGTTGCTCCTTAGAGAGCCCGCACTGCAGTGTAGTAGTGGCCTTGGCATTTGATTGCGCCCTCTTCATCACTTCTTTGGACCATGTTCTCATAGGAGTTGGGTCTCCTCTTTCATCGACGGGCGCCTCGAAGCCATCTGCAACACTTATCCATGTTTCTATGTCATTCATAAGGTAGTACTGCATTCTACCTTTTCAGTACGCGAAGTCGTTGTCGTCGAAGAACGGTGGTCGTGCGATGGAGTATCCCTCTTGAAACGTCATTTCAGATGTTCTGGTTGATTGTTAGATCCTCCAAAATGCACCGGCTCTGATACCAACTGAAGGATCGATGTGGCATGCAGAGGGGGGGGGTGAATGCACTTTTTCAGATCTTGAACTCTGCAGTCTTATTAGCGCAGCGGAAATAATATATAAAAGAAAATACAGAAACAATGCTAACACTTTCAGTTACTTGGTATCCACCCAGATGGGTGACTAGTCCAAGGATCCATGCCGCGAGCACCACTTTTCACTATCGAAAAGTCTCCTTTAGATGGAGAAACCTTCACAGCAAGAGCTTCCTCTTTACAGATGTAGAAATGAGATGGAGGAAGCAAGGAATCACTTTACAATTTGGCAGCACTTCGTTACTGTACGGAACTGTACATACACGTGTAACGAGGCCTCCTTTTATAGGTGAAAAGGACAGATTCACAGTCTGTCCAGGCGCCCACCAGTCAACTGCCCCAAGGGCAGTCGACTGGCCCGGCATTAAATGTCGGCCAACGGCTAGCCAACGGCTAGCCAACGGCTAGCAAACAACTAGCCAATGGCTAGTTTTGGGGTATACCAGTCGACTGCCCCAAGGCCAGTCGACTGGTCCAAGGCTGCGAACTCTCTGTGGGTTTTGGCAGTCGACTGCCTTAGGGCCAGTCGACTGCCCTGCCTCCCAGCTCAGCTCCAGCCACTTCAAACCTTCTCCTTCACGTGTGCCTTCAAATCTGCTCCCTTGGCTCGCCCCTTGAAGTCCTCTTCCTCTGGCTATCGTCCCTCGGATGCGCACACAAGCCTTCCCTTGGCTTGCCTCCATGCCACCCTTCACGTGTGCCCTTTGAAGTCCACTTCCCGGCTTGCCCTTGGAGCTCTCCTCCCTCGGCTCTCGTCCCTCGGATAGGCCCACCAAGTGTGATTCTCCAAGTCCTGCAAACTCAATCACACAAATCAAATACAACATAACACTCTAACTTTAAACTTATTCGCCCACACATCAAAACCATGATCTTCCAATCATTTAAAGGGTCGATTGCCTCAACATACACTACCTAAGGGTCTTTGGGTGCAAAGTCCATATCCTAAACACCAAGGACTACCTAGGGAAATTCCAGTGTAAGTCAACCCCTGGAATATTTTTAGGATATTCAACAACAAGTAGGGCCTATAGAGTCTACAATAGACAAACTAATAAAATTGAAGAAACAACTAATTTAATTTTTGATGAGGAAACCAATCCAAAACATGATAATCAAAATCTGAACTCATCAAATTTTGATCAAGAGGAAAATGAACAAATTATTGACCCATCAATTGAACCACTAGTTGTAACGCCCCAAATTTCCCTCTCGAAAGTTGTAATGATTGAACATATGGCCATGAATAAAGTTATGAATTTAGTGGGGGAAATTATGATAAAGAAATACTAGGCACCTTTTGACATGAAGTGAATATGTGATAATCATGTTTATGTGTTATACTAATATTATGTTTAATATCATGCACATGAATGGATGAATAATATTATGCATATGCATGTGTATGAATAAAATGATTAGCATTCTCTTGTTGGGCTTTGGTTATACGGGCTTGGGAAAAAAATGAAAGAAAGAAAAAGCAAAAAGAAGAGGAGGTGCCAAGGATTGAACCTTGGACCTCAAAGAAAAGCCAAGCCTTAAGAATGCATATGTAACCAATTCACCCAACAGGGGATTGCTATTAGGAGGAGATGGGAAATTGTAGATGCGTAGAAAATAAGTGAAGAGACACATGAAAAATGAAGAGGCACCATTGGAAAGGTGGTTGCTTTTTCACTCCCTATAAAAAGCAAGAGGAGAAGAAATGCCCAAGGCATTTTTCGGCCACAAGCCTCCACCCTCATCTCACCAAGTTTGTTTCCCCTCTTCCTCCTCTCCCTCACTGAGACTAGGGTCTCCTTGCTGCCCCAAAACCGAATCACAACCCTAGAGAAACCAAAAGAAGAAAAGGAGAAGAACAAGATGAGTACCAAGCCTAAGAGCCCCTTTCTTCTCCAAAGTCTAGAACACCTTTTGAATATTTTTATTGCAAGAGGTAAGACTCCCTCACCTGCAACATAATGGCTTATTATGTGTATTTATGATCCCCTACAATTGCTTGTGATGTTGTGTGAAAAAAATGAAAGAAAAGACCATGAGGAACTTTCGGCCAAGGAAGCTTTTCTCATCTTTTGTTATGTTTAAGTTTAGATAATGATTCTACATGCTTGTTGCTACTTTCTCATAGTAGATGAGTGATGAATGAATGATGTTTGAACACCCTTCATGATGTAGAGGGTCAAATACCTCTCGGCCAAGGGGTGGAAGTAAGTTGTTGCATGTGCATGAAGTAGGGTTTTGTTCTTGCATGTATTCCCTAGCTTATGTAATGTTTTTGGCCAAGAAATTTGGTAGAATCTATGATAAATGACCTCTGTAATATTCGGCCAAAGGGCCTTAATTTAGGCCTTAAAACAGATTTATAAACCCTCATGAAGTTATAGATGCTTCAAGTGATATACATGTGATGTATGTGTTTGTTTCATGTTGTAACTTTTGGGTAGCCCCTGATCTAGGCCTTTCGAACCTAAATTCATATTTATTTTTATGTTGTGATGCTTAGGAAAATGTTACATGTACCCTCATACCATGTTAACCTAAGTAGAGTTACAAGCATGCACCTAAACTAAGGTTTAGTGAAGATTTGGACTACTCTTGTACTTGCAAATGATCTCTTATGTAAAAATATGTTTTTATTTCCATGTTATATGAATCTTTATGCCATGATATTCATGTTGTGAGTTTCGTCCAGTATGTAGAAGTAGAGTTAAATAGATTCAAATTACGATTCATGAACCTAAATCAATAGTTAGTGAAGTTTTGATTGCCTTTGTACTTGTACATGACTCCTTATGTAAAGTATGCTTTTATTTCCATGATTATATGACTTTTAGGCTATGTTTACCTAGCTGTGAGTTTCGGCCAACCAATGGAATGAGGGTTAAAAATAGGTTCAATTACAAATCATGTACCTAAACCAATGTGTAATGAAGTCTAGACTATCCTTGTACTTGTAAATGACCCTTTATGAAAAGTATACCTTTATTTCAATGTTGTGTGAATTTTATGCCATGAAACCTCTCCTAAAATGTTTCGGCCAGGATGTGTTAAGGTAGGAATGGAGAGCTAAAACTAATGTACTGCCTTGACTAAGACAAGTATGTATATGAATGATGTGTTGGTAAGACTAGCATGATGTTTGCTTCACTTATATGTGTTTAAAGAAAAGTCTTATAATGTCATGCTATTTATGTTAATGATTATGCCAGGAAAAGTATGTCTATACTCATGAATGATTGAATGTCCATAGTACATTCTTTATGAAAGAAAGAAAGAAAAGGAAAGAATGCATGTATGTATTTTACTTTAAAGAATGACTTGTACCGGATCTTGAAAAAGATCCACGGTTCTGGACTACCGAAGCTGTCCCTAGGCTGAAAGATAGTAAGCCTAGAATGTAGACCCCTGTAGGTTGGGATTAGCTACCTCGCATCCTACCTAGGGGTATACGCGCAAAAGAAAGAATGGGTACAAGCCGGGGACCCCAATAAAGATGATGTATGCTTATGTTAAAGTATTATTTATTATGTTTTCTAAAAGAGCATCCTAAATGTTTTTGCAATGCATATGTTCATGTGTTTATATGCTTTTATATGTTTATATGTCTTATGTATTTTTATGCTATGCATAAGATATTATATGTCTCTCAAATGCATGTGACGTATGGATTTAGTGAGTAGGAAAGAGCTTACTAAGTTTCATACTTATAGTTGTTTGCTTATGTTGCAGATCAACATAGAAATTATTAAAGAAAGGGAAACTGCAGGAAGGGTTAATGTGTGTGGTAGTGACTTGGCTGATCGATCCATTTTAAGGCTTAGCATTTACTTTTATAAGAAAGCATGTGTTATACCTTATACTTGTTACTTGTTATCTCTATTGAAGTTTATTTAAGACATGGATGCTACTAGATGTTACATGATTATATTTATGTGTTATTTCCGCTGCAATGTTCTGAATCATATGCTATAAGTTAAATTAAGTTGGAGTAGTAAGATAATGGTAACACGCCGCCCTGACGGTAAGGGTCGGGTGTTACACTAGTTGAACCTCTAAATGAACTAACTATTGAACCAACTACTGAGTCAATTGAACCAACTCAAGTAGTTGAACCAAATACTGAACCAAACCGTCCAGCCGGACCTGAGGCAGAACCAATTTCTAAAAGAACCAAGAACCCCAGACTCAGTCACCCAACTGATCAAAATGTGGGTGATCCAACCTTAGGAGTCAGAACTAGGTCTTTCTATAGAAATCTTAATCAGATCGTACTGATTTCGAAAATTAAACCTAAGACTATAGAGGAATCCTTACCTGATCCTGGTTGGATCATAGCAATGCAAGAGGAGTTAGGCCAATTTGAAAGAAACCAAGTCTGGGAACTAGTACCTAAACCTGAGAGCAAATCTATCATAGATACTAAGTGTGTATTTAGGAACAAACTAAATGACCAAGGGGAAATAGTCAGAAACAAAGCCCACTTAGTTGCTAAAGGGTTCAGTCAAGTCAAAGGGTTAGACTACGACGAAACCTATGCCTCAGTAGCTAGACTTGAGTCTATTAGAATGTTGTTAGCCTTTACAGCCCATAAAGGATTTAAACTTTACCAAATGGATGTTAAGTCAGCCTTTCTGAATGGGTTTATCAAAGAAGAAGTCCATGTAGGACAACCACCCGGTTTTGAGGACCTAGAAAAACCCGACTGTGTTTACAAACTTAATAAGGCACTTTATGGACTAAAACAAGCACCTAGGGCATGGTATGAACGCCTATCAACTTACCTCATTTCTAAGGAATTCAACCAAGGACAAATTGACTCAACTCTGTTTGTCAAAACCTTAGAAAAAGACATCTTCATTGCTCAAATCTATGTTGACGACATAATCTTCGGATCCACTAACTCTAGCTTTTTAAAAGAATTTGTAAAAATTATGGAAAATAAATTTCAAATGAGCTTAGTTGGTGAGCTCAACTTCTTTTTAGGATTACAAAATAAGCAAACTAGGAATAGAAATTATGTTCACCAATCCAAATATGCTAAGGAGTTAATAAAGAAATTTAAAATGGATAACTCAAAAAGCATAAGTACCCCTATGGCTATAAATATAAAAATTGATAGTGACCCTCAAGGTAAACCTGTAGACCTTAAACTATATTGAAGTATGATTGGAAGTCTACTTTACCTTACAGCTAGCAGATCTAATATCCTCTTCGCTGTAGGAATGTGTGCTAGATACCAAACCTATGCTAAGGAAACGCACTTAGCAGCCCTAAAAAGAATACTTAGATACATTAAGGGCACCCTAAATGTAGGAATTTGGTATCCTAGGACCTCAACTTTTAACTTGTTAGGATACTCTGATTCTGACTATGCTGGATGCAAACTAGATAGAAAGAGTACAAGTGGAAGCTACCAACTTTTAGGAAATAGTCTAGTTAGTTGGTGCAGTAGAAAGCAACACTGCATAGCTCTATCTACAACCGAAGCAGAATATGTTGTTTTAGGAGAGTGTGTAGCACAACTCCTATGGATGATGCACACTCTTAAGGACTTCCAACTTGATTACACCCAAACCCAAGTCTACAGTGATAACATAAATTCAATTAATCTAAGTAAGAACCCAATCCAATACTCTAGAACAAAACATATAGAGGTTAAACATCACTTCGTAAGAGATCATGTAGCCAGGGGTGAAATAGTCCTTAAGCATGTAGACTCATAGTCAAACTTAGCTGATATCTTCACCAAACCCTTACCTGAGTCTGAGTTCAGCTCACTAAGAAGGCAGTTAGGGTTATGCTTAGTAGAATAGGACTGCTCTACTTATGTTTTTAAACTATTTTATTTCTTATTTGATATTTATTTGAAAAATCATTTTTATCTTGAAATTTAAAATGATTTCCGACTTAGTTTTTTTTTTAACTTACCCCCTTCAAAACTAGGGTTTTTTTGCAAATGGACTTTGCTTAGGCCCTAACCCTAGAACTGCATGCACCTATAGATCTAGCAGCTAGCATCTCACAAGTACCTTAGGGTACTTTTGATTGATAACCTAGACTGGGTTGAGATGCTTAGGTCTATGCCTTGATTCAAGATGCTTTAAGTCAGTGCATCTGCAGTAATTGGGGTAATAAATACCAATTGAACAGTAATCAGGTTAAGTGTCAAGCTTAGAAAATCTAACTTGATCAGATTACTTAACATGACTAACCCTAGCGAAAGCTACTATTTATAATAGCTAGTAAGTAGCTAACTGGGTTAGACAGGACTCGAATGTGGAGAACCTAAATTGATTTGGTTTAGTATATGCATAGAATTGGTTCAATACAACACTTTACGTTCCATACTCAAATTTTTGCTATAATATTTTTTTTATATATGGCAAAGGGGGAGAGATTGGAAAGGAGAGAAAAGAAGGTTTTAAAATTTAAAATTTTCCAAATTTCTCCTTCAAAAACTTTTATCTCTTTTTTTTCAAAAAGTAAATTCTTTATTAAAATTTTCTAAGTACTTAATTCAAAATTCTTTTTGAAAATTTTCTAAGTACTTAATTCAAAATTCTCTATGAAAATTTTCTAAGTACTTAATTCAAAATTCTTTTTGAAAATTTTCTAAGTACATAATTCAAAATTCTTTTTGAAATTTTTCTAAGTACTTAATTCAAAATTCTCTTTGAAAATTTTCTAAGTACTTAATTCAAAATTCTTTATGAAAATTTTCTAAGTACTTAATTCAAAATTCTATTTTGAAAAATTCTCTAAGTGTTAAAAATTCAAAATTCTATTTGGAAAATTTTCTAAGTGTTAAAACCTCAAAATTATTTTGGAAAATTTTCTAAGTGTTAAAACTAAATATAGTGGAAAATTTTCTATGTGCTCGAAAATATTTTGAAAATTTTTCTAACCTAAAAATCCCTTTTGAAAATTGTCTAAGTGTTGAAAACCCAAAAAATCATTTCATTTCATGATAGACAAGGACTTAGAAATGATTTCAAAAACCCCACGTATTCTTGAAAAACTCAGGGGAGAATTTCCTCCAGGGGGAGGAAATTACGTACTTGTGTATTTAATTGCTTCATTAACTTAACTTTTTGAACCGTGTTGCCATAAATCAAAAAGGAGGAGATTGTTGGTTCAGGCAGCACCTAAGTCAAACCTGGGTTTTGATAATGGTAAAAGGTTCAGAAGTTAAGAAGTTATTGTGATATAACTTGTTCACTAAGTGTGCAGGAAGAAGTCCTAGGTACACTAGGCAAGAAGTCCTAGCAAGGGCTGGGCAAAGAAGTCCTGGTCAAGGACTGGGCAAGAAGACCTGACCGGAAGTCGGGCAAAGAAGTCCTGGTCGAGGACTGGGCAAGAAGTCCAGGAAAGGGGTTGGGCACCGAAGACCTGATCGGAAGTTGAGCAAGAAGACCTGACCGAAAGTTGGGCACGAAGACCTGGTTAGGTGGATTGGGCAAAAGTCCAACCGGAGGAGCCAGTTGGCAAATGATAAACTCTCCTGAGAGGAGTAGGTGAGGATGTGTTCCCCGTCAAGGGAACAGTAGGTGTCGGTTCGACCTAGGGTTCCATTTGGGAGACCCGAATTCAGAACCAAGACAGCTATGGTTGTAACTAATGTTTGTTATGTTATGGGACTAACCTTAGTTGCAGGGTCGAAGGATTGGTCGTCCGCAAGTGAAGGTACTTCACTGGGCCTAGGCGCCCGAATAGAGACAGGCACCCGAATGGGCTCAGGCGCTCGTATGGATACGGGCGCCCAAGTGTGAAGGCAAAACCCAAAACATAGCTGTGAAGCCTCTGGACCAAGCCGGATCAGGCGCCCGTGAGGTCACGAGCACCCCCATCAGCTTAGGTGCCCAAGTGGAGGTGGATAAGCACTGACCGAGCCCGCGGATAAGGATTCGCGGATCGAAGGGAACGTGTTAGGCGCCTCCAACGTCACAGGCGCCCGTATGAGCACTATAAAAGGGGGCTCGACCCCAAGGCTTCATCATCCATTCTTTCCAACGCTCCAAACACTTTCGCTCAAGCGCTGCGCTCCGGCAAAGTTCCATTTCGAGATTTCAGCGCCGACGACGACCCTCTGCTCTGGAATTCGATTCATCTCGGGCGTCGGTAAGGTTTTAATTTACGAAAGTGTTGTGACTTAAATTTCCAAATTCTATATCTGTACTTTCAATCTGTATAAATCTTTCCGAATATAAAATTGCCCAAAGTAAACGGTCAAGGACCGTGGGCCATGGAGTAGGAGCCGACCGCTACTCCGAACCAAGTAAAAAATCGACTTGTGTTCTTGTGTCTTGTGTACTTTATTTCTTTCCGCTGCGCATATTCTTTAATTGCCTGAAAAAATTTCGATAACGATATTCACCCCCCCTCTATCGTTTTCTCCGATCTAACAGTGTATACTAAAAGACTTGCTCTTTTTATATATGAGATCATCTATTTTTGAAAAGAGAATCACAACACCACTAGCTGCCTATTTATATTAGTATGTGCATAAATATCCTTTACTTTGCATTGTAGATAGCATGGTGTGTGGTGGCATACCGAAGATCATGTTATCAGTTCCTTGCCTAGTATAAGTAGAAGCTTACAGCCGAGATAGAATTGGACAAACCAATGGGATGGTTGTAGTGTAATTAGGTGTGGTTGGTCTTGACCATAAAATTACACTAGTGTGCTTTGTGCGCATTGAGCAGGACCAAAACCAGAGATCATTCAATTTGTACTGACTTGATAATTGGATTAGACCTTGGATTTATTATGGAGTACAATCTCTAAATCTCGATATAATAATGGGCACATATAGTTAATTATTATTTCTTTAATTTATCAATGGGTGAGATTTATTCTATTAAATCGATAGACCTGATAAGTTGAGAAATAATATTAATAATATGGTGTGCCATTGATTATTAATGGAATCCGTGTCCTGATGAGTCGGGATGATGATGCCCCCTTGATGAGCTCAAAAGGTTCGTAATGTTAAACCCTGCAGGTGGATTTGATCTGACATGATGATAAGGTTGAGTGGTACTAGTCAAGGAGCCAGAAGTCGATTAATTAAAATTGTTAGTAATTTAAATTAATCGACAGGCATTCGATATCTTAAACACGGGGGGATGGATGAATCATAATAGGTGGAGCCCATATGAAAATATGGGGGTTGGTGAGGAAGTTCAATTAAGATCTTTTAGTGGAATGGATCTTAATTAATGGATTGGTTTTAGATCCATTAATGGGCCAAGATCCAACTCCTCCTCTTGGTCCCTACCTTAGCCCTATAAATACCCCATGAGATCATGAAACCAAGGCTTAATCAACCAATTAATCACCCAACCTAGGTTTCTCCCTCTCTCTCTCTCTCTTTCCTCTCTCCTTGGTCACAACAACAAAGGGAGGCTTCTTCCTCCTCTTTGTTCTTTTCTCTTTTCCTCAAGCTCTTGGTGGCCAATCATCACTAGACAAAGGGAGGCTTCTTTCCTCCCTTTTTGTGGTGCTTGGTGAGGGAGGAAAGGGAGGTGGTGGCCGGCGCAAGGTGAGAGGGCGGCGCAAGGTTTGCGGCGCAAGAAGAGGGAGTATGGCCGGTTGTTTGGGTGAAGGAGAAGCTTGTTTCTCCTCTTCTCCTCATTCTTCATCTTCCTTCCGGGGACTTCTTTGTGGTCGGCGTGCTTGGGAGGCTCAAGGTGGCCGGCGGCGCAAAGATAAGAAGAAGAAGTTGCCCGGCGCAACTCCATTGGTTGGAGTTAGGGTTTCGGCTAGGAGAGGAGAAGAAGTTATTGGTTTAAGTGCCTTGGTAATCTCGGTTCTTGGTAGCTCGTCGCCCATACGACATCCGGGAGGGGAGGGACATAAGGTAGAAGGCTACGAGGTAAAGGGAATGTATAATTCTCTTCCTTAGCTCCTATTGTTCCTTTGGTTCCTTATTGTTTTTGCTTCGTCATTTTATGTGTATTAATTAATTATTTTGATTTTGAATCATGATTAATAATTAATTAATTGGACCCCGATCATATACACAAAAACCGGCAATCCACTCATCATCTCTTTCGCGGTCATTCGGTTAGGAGAATTACAAGGTGCGATCTTTGTGATTGGCCAAGTTGTAATTCGTACCGAATGATACGATGACGAGATGGTCGTTGGGAGACGAGTCTCCATTCGAATTAATTTTTAATACGTAGACATGGAAAGGTCTCTCAAGGACGACCAAGTTTTCGCTAGGGAAACCTGCCAAGCCGGTTCCAACAACATGTGCCGTATTTAATTACAAAAATTAAATACCTCTCTAGTCTCATCAACCCCGAGGATTCAAATAATTACAATAATAGACTATCCAATCACACACAAATTATTTAAGCCATAATAGTTGGAATCTAGTGCCTGCAACAAAGAGT
The DNA here is from genome assembly GCA_024364735.1 of Boesenbergia rotunda. Classification (NCBI taxonomy): domain Eukaryota; kingdom Viridiplantae; phylum Streptophyta; class Magnoliopsida; order Zingiberales; family Zingiberaceae; genus Boesenbergia; species Boesenbergia rotunda. Next base: position 143,890 of record JAGFNQ010003249.1, on the reverse strand, counting down.
TAGCCTACGCACATCCACATATTATCCGACAAAAATAAAATATATGATAATATCCAAAAAGTAACTGAATCTTAAACACACAAAATCGGAAACCTCAGCTATGATACCAGTTGTTGGGGTATGACTTGGCGGGTTTCCTAAACGAATACCTAGTCGTCCATGAGAGACCTCTCCATGACCATGGATTAAAAAAAATTACCTCGGGCGTTCGCACCACCCAGACCAAGCCTACTTACCTCGGGCATCCGCAGCACCGCGAGGTAATAGGGTTTTATTTCTTGGTCGGGCGCCCGCAACACCCAGACCAAGCCTACTTACCTTGGGCATCCGCGACACCACGAGGTAATAGGGTTTTATTTCTTGGTCGGGCATCCACAGTACCGCGAGGTAATAGGGTTTTATTTCTTGGTTGGGCATCCGCAGCACCCAGACCATGGCTACTTACCTCGGGCATCTGCATCACCACACGGTTGATGGGTATGACTTGGCAGGTTTCTTAAGCGAATACCTGGTCGTCCTTGAGAGACCTCTCCAAGTCTACGGATTAAAAAATTAATCTGAATGGAGACCTATCTCCCAAATGACCATCTCATCATCGTATCGATCGATTCGAATTACAACTTGGCCAAACTCAAAGATCGAGCCTTGTAATTCGCCTAACCGATCGACCGCGGAAAAGACGACGTAGATCACTGATTTTTGTGTTTATTATCGGGGTCCAATGATTAATTACCGACCATTAATTAAGCAATTAATTAATCAAGATAATTAATCAAAACATCACATTAAATGACGAGACGAAAGGAGCCAAGAGAGAAATATACCTCTCTTTACCTTACGATTTTCTACGGTATGACCCTCTCCTCTTGAATGTCATGTGGGCGATGATCTACCAAGATCCGTGGTCACTATGTCGATCCCTTCTCCTTGTGCCAACCAAGCCCTAACCAAAGGGATGCCATCGGCCACTCCAAGGAAGAAGATAGACCAAACACAAACCCTACTTCTCCTCTCCTCCACTGCCAGCGCCCGAACTGTGAGTTACTTCAAAACAAAGTTGCAAGCAACTTTGCTCCTTGGAGAGCAACTTCTCCACAGTCCACAACCAGCGGCAGCCCACCGGTCTTTCCCTAAGCGAAGATCTTTTCCACGTGCTGGAGAGGGGGGTTCCCTCCTTTCCGACCGTACAACGAGTTGGGCAAGGGACCCCGGCTGGTTTCTTACGACGAGCGTGTTGCACTTTTTCCACGTTGATGTGCTTGATAGAATGCCCCAGTAGATCATCGAAGTTGGTGGGTGGCTTATTCACCAAAGATCGGAAGAAATCCCCTTCCAAGAGCCCTTAGGTGCAGGCATTGAGAAGGATCTCTGACGTCGCAGTTGGCACATCCTACGCCACTCGGTTTATATACTAGTAGAATTTCCTTAATTTACTTCGTATATTCACCGATGTCATAGATAGATAATTACCGAAGTAGATGCACGTGAAGTAAAAAGGGATTATTTTACTTCGTCATATCACCGAAGTCATATCCATGAAAATAGCAAAGTCTTTTACCGGTTCAAAGAGGCAAACCGGTTTAGATTTGGTCTGATTCTAAAGTAAAAAACTTGTTTTTTACTTCGTTGGTTTTGTAAAGTGCTGAAGTAATCGATGATATATAACTTTACAATTTAAATTGATTGTCGAAGTAAAAAAAATATCTGTTGCTTTAGTAGTTTTGTAATGCGACGAAGTAATAAATGATATGTAACTTCACAGTTTACATTAATTGTCGAAGCAAATATATTTTTTAACTTCGCCAGTATTTATATTTATCGAAGTATGTAGTATTATGTTACTTTATAGTATACATTTATTGACTCAGTAATTGATTTAAAAGACTTCATTGTTTTGTATGATACAAAAATAATAGATTTGAAATAACTTCACAATAAATTCAGCACCAGCTTGTATGATATCAAGCACTTCTTCTGAATTGGATGTCTTACAAAAAAAAATACATAAAGAGAAGAAATAGCGTGGCACCAGCTTGTGATAGACGACGTGCTTCAGAGTTTGGCCAATCGACAAATTTGTTTTCTTGCTCTGAGACATATAGATGAAGATGATCTTTCAGAGCTTGGATTAGTGTCTGTTCTCTTTCTTTTTGTAGTTCCTGCAATTTGAGATGTAAAAATTATCACAGGATAGATATGTCGAACTAACAAAGCACTTTATTAAGTAAAAATATTCCTCCAAATGGAGTGCGAACCCTGGGACGCTGGGCTTCTAGACTGCCCACCGTGAGTGCTTCCCGATTTACCCTGGCGGCCGGTGGGAAACTTCTGTTAGGCCGGGCCGGTGGCCCGAGGTTGGAAAAACCTCGTTAATTATTTTTCTTTATTAAGTAAAAATAGCCTTCTATGTTATTCTATCTCAAACATTAGAGAATTGATACAAATTCTACAGTCCAAAGGAACTACATTCATGAGACATTGAGTCTGAATGATTAGGGAGTGCAACTGAATATGACAGACCACTAATTTATCATCGTTCTAAAGCAATATTTCCCTATTTCGATCCAGTTCTAAACGAACATTACCTATAATTTCAGAACATCTATAAATACCGTAGAAGTAACGGCATAAAAAAGTCTCACATGAGAAGTAGAGTGGCAACAATACTTGAATCTATGAGAGTTCTCTAACTGGGTGATTAAGGGATTGCTCGATGACTAACGATATCTTAATTTTCTCTTGCACTCTTTGTCTTCGGTTGTCTGAAGTTTGTGATTCTTCTTCTACTTCTACTGAACCAATGGTTGCTAGAGCCAGTTGTCCAATATAATCTTCAAAGAAATCACTTCCAAACATCATTCCGAAGACAATAGCAGGATCTACCAAGGAATCTCTAACATATTAAATTCACAAGCATATTAGTAACTTCGAAAAAAAACATTAGTAGTATAAGTGAAAATGCCAGAGCTATCTCAGTAAAGATTTATTGTATAAAAAACATTTTTATAAACTTACTGGGAAAAACCTTCCTTTCCATGCTTGTTATACTCTTCGCGTTTCAAAGGGTCGCTCAAGACTTGATAAGCCTCTCCAAGTATCTTCTAATAGAATACTATTTCGATAAGACAGTGATGAAATACAGAGAAGTATGAATCATAAATATATTAGTTTAGTTAGATCTCTTTCCAAGTATCTTCGGATCAAATGAAACTTATACAGATACTAGAAACAAAAAAAAAGACTAAATTGTTTTGTAGAGACTAAACCAATTACAGCTTATTCATGTAGAAAATTTGGTAATTGTACTATGACTTTAGGAATCATCGATAGGAGCACCTGGAAGTTGTGAGCAGCTTGTGGATCTCTGGGATTTTTATCTGGGTGTACCAATCTTGCCTAAATTCTAAGAGATAAAAATAGCAATCCAAAAGATTAAAATCCTTGTAGAGATCTCATAAGTTTAACTATACGGGACAAACTGATATAAAATATTAGGGATCTGGCCATTCAATTTAGGCATCATATGGAAAAATTGTATAGTTGTCAGAAATGATCAATGGGAATAAATAATCAGAATTTTTCAAACAATAAATTCACTCCTTTCTTATAAGCAGTTTTCATTTATTGATAACTTTATGCTCCTCATTTTAGCAATATAAATGTTAAATCCCTTATACAGAAATCAAATACATAGGAAAATAAAACATCTTAGGAGTCAAACACCATCTGCAAAAAGCAAGCAATTAAAAAAAAAGGGTGAATGAGAACACAAAATATGATCGAACAAGAGAAGATAAAAATTAAGTGGTTCACCAAGGTTGCCTATTTTTGTGGCTGCAATTAGATTCTTACAGTAAAGAATTAGAAGCATCTTTCAGATTGTAAAAGATTATACAAGTAGGTAAATACAAGGAAAATTGATGGGCGAGCAGGACCAGATCGGTTAGAGACGGCAGCCTCAAGCTCAAACAAAACCCTTGCCTTTTCTTCTCGTGGCCAAGAAACTTCAAAGAGGAAGAAAACTAGTGGCGTTGCAAGGAAAGGAAAGAAGGGGGTGGGAGAGGGAAGAAAACTGAAAACGAAAAGAAGAGGGAAAATGCCAATGGAGCCTAGCGAGCACGTCGTTGAAGATGTGTGTCGAGGGGAGGGGGAGATGCAAGCGCGGCGAAGAGGGGACGGACGCACGTCGTCAAGCAAAAGGGGGTGGTGCGTCGTCGAGAGAAGGGGGAGGCGTTGTGCGCGATGAAGTTAGGGCTCGACTTGGGGAGTACTTTAAAAACAAATATAAACTGGTTAATTTATTTATAAAAGAAAACATATATATTTTAGTTGATTTAAACTTATTACATTAGTATAGAAATTTACGGATTTTATTTGGTAACTTATTACTTCATCAAATATTTATTATGAAGTAAAATATCAGATAAATTTAGTATTAAGGCCCATAATTTTTAAGCTACGAAGTTTAAAATGAAATTTACTTCATCAAATTTAGTACCGAAGTTGATTAACATGTATTACTTTGTTAAAAGATTCGCCGAAGTAACATGTGGCGAAGTCTATTCTGGATTTTCACATAATGACCGCTGGATGTAATTCTTAAGTGGTTCCTTTGGCTTCTTCATTAGAGCAAATAAATTGAGCATCCTCTTCTAATATCGACGGCTGATGGTGAAATGATGGAGGAAGACAGTTCTAAACTCTATGAAGGAGTTAATAGAGCCTTGGGGCAACCGTTGGAACCACCACTGGGCTGCTCTTGATAGGGTGATCAAGAACACCCGACACATTACACCATCGGTATACTGGTGTAGGAGTGTCACATTCTCGAACATGCAGACATGATCTTCATGATCAGTGTTCCCATCATAGTCGGCAATCTCAGGCACGCGGAACTGCTTCGGCATGGGATCTTCTACGATCTCCAATGAGAAAGGGGTGGAGAGCGCCTTCGAGGAGGCCTTAGGTTCTTCCCTCCTCCCTGGTCCATCCTCTTGTCTCAGCGCGCGGGAGGCTACTGAGTTGACCTTCTCTACATCTCCTAGAGAATCCAGTCGGTGGACCGGGATTGCTTTGGCGTGTCTTCCCAGCGGTGAGATAGATCTTCGTGGTTGGGGGTGCGAAGTGGAGATTTTGGGGATCTCCTCTTGCACAGAAGCGACTCGCCGTGAGGCGGCTTGCTCGATTTAGTGTTGTTCAAGTGTCCCTTTGATAACATTGGCCACCAGGCGATCTAACTCCTCTTTTGTCAGAACGATAGATTGTCCCGCCGGCTCTGCCATTGGTGCACCTTCTGGTTCTTTAATGGTTTCCCACAGACGGCATCAAACTTGATCCGGATAGAATCGATGTCGACGGCCAATCACCGAGGTACAACCCACGAGGATGCTGACGAGAGAGGGAAAACATCCACCCTACGAGATTAACATGAGCGTTAGGGGAACACACCGAAGATTGTCCGGCGGAACCCACTCCGACGCTTATGTTAGTGCTGTAAGATGTGTATACTGAAAGACTTGCCTCTTTATATATATGATCATCTTTATTTTGAAAATAGAATCACAACAACACTAGGCGTTTGTTTATATTAGTACATGCATGAAAGTCCTTTACTACGCATTGTAGATAACATGGTGTATGGTGTTACACAGAAGATCATGTTATCAGTCCCTTGCCTAGTATAAGTAGAGGCTCACAACTGAGATAGAATTGGACAAACCATCGGGATGATTGTAGTGTGATTAGGTGTGGTTGGTCTTGAGCATAGAATTACACTAGTGTGCTTCGAGTACATTGAGCAGGACCAAAACCAGAGGTTATCCAATTTGTACTGGCTTTATAATTGGATATGACCTCAAATTTTATTATGGAGTACGATCCCTAAATCCCGATATAATAACGGGCATATATTATTAATTATTATTTCTTTGATTTACCAATGGGCGAGATCTATTCTGTTAGATCGATAGGCCCGGTAAGTTGGGATATAATATTAATAATATGGTGTACCATTGATTATTGACGAAATTCATGTCCTGGTGAGTCAGGATGATGATGCCCTCTTGATGAGCTCAAAAGGTTTATCATGTTAAACCCTGTAGGTGGATTTGATCCGACATGATGATAAGGTTGAGTGGTACTAATCAAGGATCCAGAAGTTAATTAATTTGAATTGTCGGTAATTTAAATTTATTAACGGTCATTCGATATCTTAAACACAGGGGGATGGATGACTCGTAATATGTGGAGCCCATATGAAAATATGGGGGTTGGTGAGGAAGTTCAATTAAGATCCTTTAGTGGAATGGATCTTAATTAATGGATCGGGTTTAGATCTATTAGCGGGCCAAAATCCATCTCCGCCTCTTGGTCCCTACCTTAGCCCTATAAATACCCCATGTGATCATGAAACCAAGGCTTAATCCAAGAGATCACCACATCATAGGTTTTTCTCTCTTCTCTCTCTTTTCTCTCTCCTAGGGAGCGGCAACAAGAGGGAGTTCTTCTCCTTCTTGTAATTTCTTTCTCCCTTCATCTTCACCTTGAGTGCTCGGCGACCACAGAGACAAGGAGAGGACTGATCTTCCTTGGGTGGCTCGGCAAGAACAGGGAGAAAGGAGGCTCGCCGGAAGAGGAGAAGCCATCTTCTCCTTGAGTTCCGGTGGCGGCGCAAGTGAGGGGAAAAGGGAGATTCCAGCCGGTTGAGTTGTGAAGGAGGCTTCTTCTCTCTTTTATCACCTTCATCATCTTTCTCTCCGGTTCCTACTTGTGGGCGGTGGGCTTGGGTAGCCCTTGGTCGCTGGCGGCGCAAGCAAGTGGGAGAGGAGGGCCGACGACGTGTAAATCCTAGTGGCTAGGGTTTTGGCTAGGCGCAAGGAGGAGAGTTTCTTTTGGAGCTTTTGGTGATCTCGGTTCCTGGTAGATCGTCGCCCAGATAATGTCTGGGAAGAGAGGGATATAAGGTAGAAGGTCGCGAGGTAATCGGGAAGGTATAATCTCTTCCCAAGTTCCTTATGTTTTATTGTGCTTTGTTTATTTGTCTCGTCATTTCATGTGAGTTATTTAATTATTTTTGATTGTATATCATAGCCAATAATTAATTAACTAGACCCCAATCATAAACACAAAAACCGGTGATCCATTCGTCGTCCTTTTCACGGTTAATTAATCCGGAAAGTTACAAGACCTTAACCTTGGGTTTCGGCTAAGTTGTGACTTGGATTAATTAACACGACGACGAGATGGTCATTGGGAGACGGGTCTCCATTCGGATTAATTTTAATCAGTAGATATGGAGAGGTCTTCCAAGGATGATTAAGTATTCACTTAGGAAACCTGCCAAACCATACCCAACAATTGGTATCAAAGCTGAGGTTTCCAGTTTTGTGTGTTTAGGATTAGGAATTTTTTACATTTTTCATACATTATATTTTTCTGGATGATATGTGGATGTGCGTAGGCTAACTTTGTATTGCTGGCACTGGATTCCAACTTATCATGGTGAAATATTTGTTGTGTGAATGGTTGTGCAATATTTTTGTAAATTAATTAATCCTCGGGGTTGACGAGGCTAGGTAGTATTTAATTTTTGAAATTAAATACGGCACATGTTTAGTCGAGCTTATTATTTTACTTTCGATCTAGTTTTCATGTACACTCCTTCGTGGAGTATAGGATCGAAGATGTAAAATATTAGCTAGTCATTTCGGCTCGGAGATCCCTCAAGGTGGCTTCCGCAAAAGGATGGGAGGAGCGGACGAAGTGACGACACTACTGGAGGCGCATTGGAGACCAAGGCCATGAAAGTTGAAAAATCTAGGATTTTCTATTTTTTCATTATGTTGGTTATGTGCTTGTTGTGTGCGTGCTAGTTAAAATTCCTCGTAATAAATTACTAAGTGGGAGAGAGACCCTAAGGGTCCCATGGCCTCCATTACAATCTGATAAGTGATGTGAATAAGTTTGCACGTCGACTCTGAGTGCCTTCCTCCCCATCGGATGGACTTGTTCTACAGATCACTAGGTCGGAAAAGACTATAGAAAATTATTAAATAGCGTGTGTACTTCCCCAGCAGAAGGCACATAATCGGAAATAATTTTCTTAGTTTTGTGTAATGGTAAACACTTATATGCGAATAATAGTATCCTCCCAATCGGAGTCACTGCTATTATTTTGCAGGGTCGAAGTTAACCAACTATTGATCTTACTTGTCAAAACGTTAGGTTGACGAGATAGTAAGATTAATGGGTAAAACCTTCTCTTACGAATGTAGAAATTCGTATACGTCCACACCATCGTGGTATGCGAATTTCTCGGTGTATAGAGGTGTTGGATGATTTCGAAAATTTATTGTTTTGAGGAATCAATTTATTTTTTATTTTTAAAGTAGTGTATGTTGTGATTCTCAGGATTTTCAAAATGGCCTTTAACCCACTAGCTACAATACTTAAGGAGAATAAACTTACTAGACCCAACTATATTGACTGGAAGAGAAACCTTGACATTGTCCTTACTGTTGAAGAGTACAAGTATGTACTCTTTGAGGACTGTCCCGAAAGGCCTAGCGAGAACTCTAGTGAAGAGCAGAGGGAGCACTTTAAGAAGTGGGTCAGGGCAGATGAGATGGCACGGTGCTACATTCTGGCATCTATGTCGAATGTTTTGCAACATCAGCATCAGGTCATGCCCACTGCTTATGTAATGATGCTAAACCTCAAGGAGCTCTTCGGGCACCAAGGTCGGGCTGCTAGGCAGGTTATGATGAAGAACCTGATGACGACTACTATGGTCGAAGGGAGACCCGTTAGGGATCATGTCCTGAAAATGATGGCTCACCTCAATGAGATTGAGGTACTGGGAGCACAAATCGACGGGGAAACCCAGGTTGATATTATACTCCAGTCTCTACCTAGGAGTTTTGAGCAGTTCCTGTAGGGTATGGCTTGGCGGGTTTCCTAAGTGAATACCTGGTCGATCCAGGAGACCTCTCTACGTCTACGGATTAAAAAATTAATCCGAGTGAAGACCCGTCTCTCATCGACCGTCTCGTGCCGTATCGAACGATCCAAATTACAACTTAGCCAATTACCAAAATTGGCCTTGTAATTTGCTCGATCGTTCGATCGTGAAAAAGGCGACGAGTTGATCATCAGCTTTTGTATTTATGGTCGGGGTCCAGTTAAGAATTTATTTATCATATTTTGAAAACAAAACAGTAAATTCTTAAACATAAAATGATGAGGCATATGATCATGGCACAAAATCAACTTAAGGAAATACAAAGGAGCGTATGGAAAGTTATACCTTTCCGATCACCTTGTGGTCTTCTACCATATGTCCCTCCCTTCACGGATGTTGTGCGGGCAACGATCTACCGCGATCCGAGATCAGCAAGAGCTCCAACCGAACCCCTTCTCACAGCCGACCAAAACCATAGCCACTAGGGTTTGCGCCGTCGGCCATCCTCTTCCTCTTCCCTTGCGCCGCCGACCGCCGGAGGCGCTCCAAGCCCTCCGACCAGCAGCAGACCTAGAGAGGAAGGAGAAGGAGATGAAGAAGGAGAGAAATCTCCTTCTACCTCACCCAAAACCTCCCGCAATCCTCTTCTTCCTCAGCCTTGCGCCGCCGCCGCAACCTAGGGTTGCGGCGCCTTCTCCCAGCTGCCGGCGACCTCTCCACCCACGGTGAGTGCCACAAAAGGGAGAGAACTTCTCTCTCTTATCTTTGTGAATCCCGGCGGAAAGATGGTGGAGAGAGGGAGAAGAACCGAGGAGTGGAACTCCTCGTCCTCTTGTTAGCGCCGGTCGAAACCTAGGAGAGAGGGAGAGGAGAAGAGAGAGAGGCTTGGGGTCTTGGTTGTTGGATTGATTAATTAGCTCTTGGTTTCTTGATCTCATAGGGTATTTATAGGGCTAAGGCAGGGTCCAAGAGGAGGAGTTGGTTCTTGGCCCACTAATGGATCTAAACCTGATCCATTAATTAAGATTCATTCCACTAAAGGATCTTAATTGAACTTCCTCACCAACCCCCATATTTTCATATGGGCTCCACATATTACGAGTCGTCCTTCCCCCCGTGTTTATGATCTTGCATGTCTGTTAATTAATTAAATTACTGACAATTTAAATTAATTAACTTCTGGATCCTTGATTAGTACCACTCATCTTTATCAACGTGCCGGATCAAATCCACCTGCAGGGTTTAGCACGATGAACCTTTTGAGCTCATCAAGGGGGCATCATCATCCTGACTCACCAGAACACGGATTTTGTCAATACTCATCAGCACATCATATTATTAATATTATCTCCCAACTTACTGGATCTATCGATCTAACAGAATAGATCTCGCCTATTGGTAAATTAAAGAAATAATAATTAATAATATATGCCTGATATTATTTCATGATTAAGGGATCGTCCTCCATAATATAAGCTGAGGTCCTATCCAATTATCTAGTCAGCACATATCAGATAACCTCGGGTTTTGGTCCTACTCAATGTACTCAAAGCACACTAGTCTAGTCCTATGGTCAAGACTAACCACACCTAACTACACTACAACCATCCTGATGGATTGTCCAATTCCATCTCGGTTGTGAGCCTCTTATTTATACTAAGCAAGGAACTGATAACATGATCTTCCATGTGACACCACACACCATGTTATCTACAATGCAAAGTAAGTGGGCTTCGTGTATGTACTAATATAAAGAAACACCTAGTGTAGTCGTGATTCTCTTTTCATAATAAAGTTGTTCATATAATAAAAGTCATGTCTTTCAGTATACACATGTTACAATCTCCCACTTATACTTAAAGACACTGCTGTTCTCCCACTGCCATACATCTGACTCCCATATCCTCCACATGCCTGTCAAAAGCTCTAGATGGAAGAGCCTTAGTGAAAGGATCTGCCAGGTTTTCCTTCAATGCAATCTTGGCGAGAACCACTTCTCCTCGCTTTACGATTTCTTGTATCAGGTGGTACTTACGCTCTATGTGTTTACTCGCCTTATGGGCTCGTGGTTTCTTCGAGTTTGCAACTGCACCACTGTTATCACAAAAGATTGTGATAGATCTGGGCAAACCAGGAATCACATCCAAGTCCATGATGAAGTTTCTGAGTTATACAGCTTCCTTGGCCGCCTCCGAGGCTGCCACATATTCAGCTTCCATAGTGGAGTCGGCCACACACTTCTTCTTGACACTCCTCCAGACAATGGCTCCTCCTCCTATAGTAAACACAAACCCTATGGTAGACTTACTCTTGTCCCTATCTGACTGGAAATCTGAGTCCGTGTAACCTACAGGGACTAATTTGTCTGCCCGGAAAACCAGCATATAATCCCTAGTCCATCTCAAGTATTTCAATATATGCTTTACCGCAGTCCAATGTCCCTGTCTAGGGTTACTCTGATATTTTCTAACCATGCCCACAGCAAAACAGATATCAGGTCTCGTGCACAACATAGCATACATGAGACTTCTGTTAGTAGGAGCCCTAGAGCCAATTATGTGATGATTGACTAGGGACATTTTGTATCATATTCTATCATTAATAAAGGTATGGTTATTATACTTACTTTGTATTTGTGCCAAATAACTAAGTATAATAATGTCCTTGGGTAGTAGGTTCTTATCTATATTATATTGATTGGTTGAATCGATAGTGAGATGATGTAGAGAACACTACTCTAAACCATTCCTAGTCAAGTATTAATATTCAAGGACAATATTGATGCATGGAGACTAGCATGTAGGTCAACTTATGACTTGAGCTCACAAGTCATGGATATGTGATATCAAGTTAACATATGGGTATACATTGGAGAATGTGTACTGAATTGACCCGCCATGAGAAAGTTTCATAGATTGTCATATGAGTATCATAAACTTTCTCATGTGACTATTAGTATGAATAGTCCTTATACCTGAAGTCACTACGGTTCCCTACATAAGGAGTATCTACTTTGGTATCATTAAATGTCACCCGTAACAGGGTGGACTATAAAGGCGATCACTGGGTATGTAATGAATTATGCAGAGGGATGTGAGTGATGTAGATGGGATTTCTCCCTCCCATATGACGGGGGTGATATCTGTGGCCCCCTTGATCGAGTAGGACTACTAAAACGCATGGTCATGCTCAAATGAGTCAATATGAGATATTGAGCTCATTTGTTTGAGTGAGTCTACTCGGGGATCAAGAAACACAAGATTGATTGAGGATGACACGGTCTATGCCTCATTGGTCAATCTAGATATCAAGGATAGAAGGACAATGTCATACATTATTATAGTCACGGAGGTTTAGTCGAATCTCAACTTTTCTTGTTACTTGGGTAGCAATGATGCATTGCTAGATGCCGCTCATTGCTTATGTGTCTAAAGCATTTAGGCGCATTGTGTTAGTAATATGAGAGAAGTGTCCTAAGGCAATCGCCTTATGATTGTAATCATTTATTTTAATAAATGAATATTCACTATTTGACTATACATGTTAGTGTATTTGATTGAGATCTTAAACTCATTTACTGAATGTCCACAATACAATTCACAGCATGAGAGAATTTGTGATGAATTCTCAAATAGTGATTATCTCTACATGTGCAATTGTGAAGTATTGAAATTGTCCCTAGTCGATGAATTGATAAAAACGGACACTATCAATTCTGTTGAGACTAGCATGGGTTATTCTCTAATCAGCAGATTCTCACTGGCTGGTGACATTGGGATGTCCGGAGATAAACATGAATGCTAGTTAAGGGAACTAGTTCATTGGAGTGACTGGCTATAAAACTTCATATGGTAGTCTACATATAGACATATCAGTGAAGTTTTACTGCAGCTTAAGTGCGATGTTCCTTTGACTTGCGATGTTCAAGTCATCTTGGTCATAGAGACTTATACTTTGACATCTTAAGCAAGCATCTCTAAGGAGGTGTGGACCCAGGATGATTGGGTATAAGCTAAAGTGCCCGAAGATGTTTGAACAGCCTACAAAGGATTCACCACTCCTTGCGAGGAGATGTATACCTAAGGCCTGTCGTCGAATTGTTACTCGAAGCCTCTGGCCAGAGCATGACATGTTCAAAGTATGGATCTCTTAGATACATGAGAGTAATTAGAATCCGTAGGACGAGAAAATGTTACTTGGGCTAGGTGTGACATAGTCAGCCTAGTGGGGAGTGACACACATAGACCATGTCCTGAACCAAGTGGATATAAGATGGTGAAGGGAATGAGGCACGATTCATTATAGTTGCTGAAGGGTTTCAGAATCATTTCTGAGGTCAACCGCTGATCTTTCGATTAATTGGAGATCATGATGTACTACTAGGTGCCACTCATGATCATTCTATGATTGGTGAATTATAGACGGCCAACATAAATCGAAAGCCTATTTAGTAACACGCACTACGAGTAATCCGAGGGATTTAAAATGAGTTGAAAATTAGATTTTCCGATCAAGAGAGATATGTCGAATCTGAATTTTTCAGAGACGCAACGGAAGCATAAAATGGCTAAGTCTTTTGAAGACTTATTGGACGAATTAAATGAGTTTAATTCATATGATCTTGGCTTGGGTTTGGCTGGCCAAAGAGGGTCCCCACCCTCTTTGTTTGGCCAGCCACATCAAAAGGGAGAACCAAATTGTTTGGTTCAAGTTATAAAATAAACCAAGCATGGTTTGTTTTATAAAATTATGGATAATATATAAATTTTATAAACCAAAGTTTTGGTTTATTATTTTCATGGAAATTAAAATAAACTTGAATAGTTTATTTTATTTTATAAAATCAATTATGAATTGATTTTCCATGATAAGAAAAATTTATATAATAAATTTCTTATGAAAATTTATTCCATAAGAAGAGGGAGACATGGTTGGTTTTTTTTATCATAAATTAAATTATGATAAAAGCTTAGCATGATGGAATAAATCATAGAAAAAGTTATATGATAAATTTCTTATGAAAATTTATTCCATAAAAAGGAGACTGTTAGGATCGATACGCCTTGCTTGAGGGGGGTGAATATACTTTCGCAGATCGTTTGATCTCTACAAGACTGTTAGTGCAGCGGAAATAATATGTAAAGAAAATAACAATACTAACAATACCAGATTTAGTTGGTATCCACCCCGGCCGGGTGACCAATCCAACAATCCGTCGGTGGATCACTCCCCGGATAACCTCCGGCTATCACGTGTCGCTCCTTGTGGGTGGAGAAACCTCACCACAACACCAACCAAAGCTCTGGACACGAAGACTACTAACTTGCCCTTAACCAAGACAAGTTTCGTCAAGAAACTCAGCCACCACGAAGTCCTCTTTAAATAGGACTCGGGGCTGATTTCTCGCTACCAGTCGACTGCCACCAGGGCAGTCGACTGGTGCCAGCCAAATTCGACCGTTGACACTCCCAACGTTCGAATTTGCCAGCTCACCAGCCACCTACCAGTCGACTGCCCCCAGGGCAGTCGACTGGTCCCTAGCTGAACCCTTTCCCGAGTACATTCACACAGCACTCGATCCTCACGACTCGACTGACTCCTCCTCCGCAACCTCGACTGTTGCCTTCGCGCCCTCTTCATCTTCGGCCCTCGTCCCTCGGATGCGTACGCAAACCTCCAGTTTGCCTCCATGCCACCCTTCACGTATGCCTCAAAGTCCGCGCCCATCAGCTCATCGTCCCTGCTCTCCAAGGTCCCTCGGATGCGCACGCAAGCCTCCAGCTTGCCTCCATGCCATCCTTCACCGTACTGAGGTCATCCAGTCAAGTCCATATGTGTAACCTGTACAACCTGCACACTCAACATACACATATAAGAATACAAGGGAAAACCTAACTTAAACCCTTTGCCCAAACATCAAAACCTATGGTCACTCCGGACCATCTGAGGGTCGATTGCTCCAACAATCTCCCCCTTTTTGATGTTTGGCAATCCGTTTAAGTTAGGAAAGCAAGATAGTAGTAAATAGCAAAAACAATGCTAAATGAATGCATGTGCAATGCATAACTGGATCCTATCCCAAGGCATCCCACACCTAACCCTCCAAGTTAGGAATTTTACACCTAGCCCTCCAAGCTAGGATTTTCCCACCTAACCCTCCAAGTTAGGATTTTCACCACCTAACCCTCCAGGTTAGGATTTTCTACCAAACCGGGCTTTTTAAAACTTCTCTCAAGCTCCCCCTATATTGGACTTACAAAGGCTTTTTAAGAACCTCTCCCAGGTTCCCCTTACGCCAACAATGGAGCAACCATGCTCCCCCTCAATTTCAGCTCCCCCTAAACCTAGGGTTTCTAGCAAAGGTGTGTTTGGTTTCCTAGCTTAAACCCAACACTTCTCCCCCTTTGCCATACATCACAAAGATCCCAATAATATCCAAATTATCGATTCTTTTAATCTCTAATGGTCCTAAACACAGTGTACTAACCCCCATACACTTGTTT
This sequence comes from Boesenbergia rotunda, assembly GCA_024364735.1. NCBI lineage: Eukaryota > Viridiplantae > Streptophyta > Magnoliopsida > Zingiberales > Zingiberaceae > Boesenbergia > Boesenbergia rotunda. The sequence goes on along the minus strand of JAGFNQ010003249.1, from coordinate 128,428 downwards.
TAAACCATTTTGGACACCAAACCAGCTGCTGATACCCAACCCAGCCCTGACCAGTCGACTGCCCCCAGGGCAGTCGACTGATACTCTGATAATTAGTTTTCTGGCCGAATTTCAGAAACGCGCCAGAAATTCCACAAATCTCCAAAAACTCTCAAATTTCGTGGAGAACTTTGTGGTACCCATACCTACTTAGGAAAAATACGTTTCACCATGTATCTATCCCCATTCCCAAGTTTGGTACAACACTCAAAAGTTTTCTTATGAAAATTAAGGCAAATAGGAGACAACCACCCCCCTTAACCCATGCCTTCTCCCAATTTTCATTTTTCCCAGGTCAAGTTCTACCCAACTTAACCTCCTAGACACCACGTTGAGTCATACACAATCCAACACCCGAGTTCTTCCCCCTTTGACACTATCATAGACTTGCCCCAAGCAATCTTTCCCTAGGTGCCAAAAAGAACTCAACACAATCTTAAAAACTCTAAAGATTGCAAGCACACATACTAGGATATACCCTATCCTAGAAAAATATGATATCATGGAAATATCAAGTGTGCTTGACTTTTGGTACACATCTAAGTTTCTTAAGAATTTTGCATTAAGTATCAACTTTCAAATTCGTTTCTAATTCCATGTGTTTGTCAAATCTACCCATCATAATTCGACACATGGAATTGTCCTCAATGTTCCCTGTTTAACCTCTAAATCTTAGATACCTAGGGAACCTTATCAATCCTTCTTGATTTCCATAAAATCCAATAAATTCTTATCAAATCATGGGATAACACTTTATTTAAGGAATGTGAAATCATAACCAAGAATTTTAATCCTAAACCATATCCCATAACCAAGTTTGCAATTTCTGATTAGCCAACATTCTCATTTTCAATTTCAGCCTACAGACCAGTCGACTGCCCCTGGGGCAGTCGACTCCCAAAACTCATAGAATGTTTCTGGGCTCGAGATCAGTCGACTGCCCCTGGGGCAGTCGACTGATACCTGAACTTTCAGGTTTTCAGGCCGAAATTCAGAAATGCCCTAAAAATTCTACAAATCTCCAAAAATTATGAAATTTCGTAGGGAGATTTGTGAAGCCAATATCTACTTGGGAAAAATATGTTTCCAAATAAATGTACTCCAAATCCCAAGATTGGCACGAAATCCTACTTCTTCTAAAAAGTATCAAATGAGCTCGTCCTAAAAGTGCTAATTCTCACTTCTCTTCAATGCATCCACTTCTCCTTGATCACAATTCTTTTCTACCACTGAAATACATGGTATTCCACCATTAAACCTCAATTTTGTGAATTATGGCTCCTTTTTCACCTTTTCTCCCTAAATTCTCCTTTTGATGTGCCAAAATCTAGGATTAAGACTTACCCAAGTCTCCCAACCCTTTGTGGCACATTTCACCTAATTTCCTAAGGGAGAAACTTTTGAGATCCATTTATCATGGACCCCAAAGGCTCCTAGAGCTCCCCCTTGAGCTCTTAGCCTTAGCCACTTCCCTAGGTGACTCGATCCATACTAGGCCACACCGGTGTGCCACCGATGACTCTTGGCCTATAAAATTGGCCTTTTTAACCTTCGACAACTTGTCCTTGGTTAAGTCACCCTTTCTACCCTTGGATGGCATTCCCTTGCCATCCTTGGACCTTCCCTCCTTACTAAGATTGTATGTTTTCCCAACATACTTCTTTCCATTGCCCTTGGAGGTCTTAGATCGGTACCCCAATCCCGACCTATCATAGTTGGGTTTTATACTACCCAACACCATGTCTAAGCCCTTAGATCCGACCGTGAATCTTTCTAGGGCTTTTTCTAATGTATCAAGCCTTGCCCTCAAGGCTTGATTTTCGTTCTCTAGACCTTTAACCTTGTAGTCCATATGCCCACTTTGAACATTACTAGGACTATCAATTTTCTTAGGCATTTGTTTCCCTCCCTTGGGATTAATGCCTTTAGCCTTGGATACACAGGTCATAGGCCTATAATGATGCATGCTTTTTCTAGAGTGGTGATCTACCTTGTTATCCTTATTCCTATCATTGTACTTAAATCCAAAGTTATGTACCATTAAGTAATTTTCATAATTTATAGCATGCATGAATGAGTGATTTACATGATTTTTAGAATGTAAGGAAGAACTTGAAATTAAATTTCTTTTTAAACTATGGTTAGGAAATACCTCCCTTACCCTTATAGTCCTTCCTTGTTGTGAGTTTTGCTTTCTTCTCTCTTCTTTCTCCCATCTCCTAAGGTGCTCCATCTTCTTTAGCTCCTTCTTCCTTGGACACTTGGTGAGGTAGTGCCCTAGCTCACCACACGTGAAGCATCTAATCCTCTTTTTCTTAGCTTGAGCCTCTTCTTTCCTACAACCCACATTAGCTTTAAAGGAATTTACAATGGGTTTAGGGTGTACCTCCTTTTTACCTTTTGGGCACTTATCCTTATAGTGCCCCTTTTCGTTGCACCCAAAGCATGTGATGTGATCTTCCTTCTTTGCTTTGGTGGAGGTAGAGACTTCTTCTTGTGCTTGTATGATTGAGGGTCTCTCCTCCCCCTCAATTCTTGAAGTTGATGCCTCTTCTTCTTCTCTTGAGGAGGTTGATGACCTTTCACATAGCTCCTCCTCCTCACTTGAAGAACATGACACTTCACTTGATGAAGTGGATGACTCATTTCTCTCCTTTTCTTGAATCATGAAGCTCGCTTCATTGGAATCTTCTTTTGATTTAGCTTGGATGGTGTTCTTATGAAAATCTTCTATTTTGCTCCATAATTCGCACGTATTTTCATATGTCCCTACACCACTCAAGACATTGTTAGGCAAAGCATCAATTAATATATCTATTACCTTCTTGTTTGCCCTAGAGTAGTCTTGTTGCTCTTGAGTCCAATTTCTAGGACGAAGCTTCTTTCCATGCTTGTCCTTTGGGACTTCGAATGGCTCTTCTAGCATGACCATGCACTCTCATTCCATGCTAAGCCAATTCTTCATCCTCGCCAGCCAATAATCGAAATCTTCGTTGTCGTAGGGCGGTGGGGTGTAGATGTTATCCCCCAACTTGTCATCCATGACTCTTTTCCTCTAGCAAGTGCTCCCTCGGCGGTTAGTCCAATAAGAGCGGTCCTTCGCTCTGATACCAATTGTTAGGATCGATACGTCTTGCTAGAGGGGGGTGAATACACTTTCGCGGATCGTTTGATCTCTACAAGACTGTTAGCGCAGCGGAAATAATATGTAAAGAAAATAACAATGCTAACAATACCAGATTTAGTTGGTATCCACCCCGGCCGGGTGACTAATCCAACAATCCGTCGGTGGATCACTCCCCGGATAACCTCCGGCTATCACGTGTCGCTCCTTGTGGGTGGAGAAACCTCACCACAACACCAACCAAAGCTCTGGACACGAAGACTACTAACTTGCCCTTAACCAAGACAAGTTTCGTCAAGAAACTCAGCCACCACGAAGTCCTCTTTAAATAGGACTCGGGGCTAATTTCTCGCTACCAGTCGACTGCCACCAGGGCAGTCGACTGGTGCCAGCCAAATTCGACCGTTGACACTCCCAACGTTCGAATTTGCCAGCTCACCAGCCACCTACCAGTCGACTGCCCCCAGGGCAGTCGATTGGTCCCTAGCTGAACCCTTTCCCGAGTACATTCACACAGCACTCGATCCTCACGACTCGACTGACTCCTCCTCCACAACCTCGACTGTTGCCTTCGCGCCCTCTTCATCTTCGGCCCTCGTCCCTCGGATGCGCACGCAAACCTCCAGTTTGCCTCCATGCCACCCTTCACGTACGCCTCGAAGTCCGTGCCCATCAGCTCATCGTCCCTGCTCTCCAAGGTCCCTCGGATGCGCACGCAAGCCTCCAGCTTGCCTCCATGCCATCCTTCACCGTACTGAGGTCGTCCAGTCAAGTCTATATGTGTAACCTGTACAACCTGCACACTCAATATACACATATAAGAATACAAGGGAAAATCTTAGTGCCGATTGCTCCAACAGAGACTTGGCGGTTGAGAGGCCACTATATAAAGGAACTAAGGCAAGGCTTGGAGATCAATCCAAGAGATCTAGGAATAAGCCCTCTCTTTCTCTCCTTCTCTCCCTCTCTCTTCTCTAGTGCCGCCGGCCCTAGAGCCCCTTATTGTCGTGAGCCACAACCACCACCGGCCTCCTTCTCTGGCGTCCAAGCTCCGGCGATCAACCACCTTCGGCCACCAAGAAGCCGCCGCAAGAAGAAGAAGAAGCGGGCGCAACTCCTTCCTTCTTCCCGGAATCTTGATTCCGTTCTTCATTTGGTGGTTAGTCTTTCCATCTCTCTCTTGGTATTCTTGTCATGCCTTTGGAGAATCTAGTAGTTCTTGTCGGCATGAAACTCGAGGCTTTGCGAAGTCATCCCGAAGAAAACTCGGCATGGACGCGAATAGAGGCGGAGCTTCCAAGGGACACTACGGTTGGATCTCGTCCCTTTCTTCGAGTTACGCGAGGTAACAAGTGAATTAGTTTACATTTCTGTAAAATTTTAAATATATGATCATGTCTACACAACATAAGGTTGCATGCCAGATGTGTGGTTAAATAATTTGAGAAATTATTTATGCTAAATCTTCCGCTGCACGTAATTAAATTTCAAAATTACGAACCCGCATCCATGTCAACATGCACCCGGTCCCAACAGTGGTATCAGAGCCGGTTAGTGTTCGACATAATCATATAATTGTTTTGCGGAAAACTTTGTCATGATCTCAATTTTGAAAAATTTTCCAATCATGGATACTTTCCAATTATGGTAAATTTTAGATTTAGAAATTTCAAAGTTTGGAAATCCTCATGAAATTTCGCAAACTTTTGAAATATCCCTATTTCTGAAATTTTATTATAATTGTGAAAGCTTTCCAATTTTGGAAACTTTCCAATTTTGGAAATTTCCTATTTTGGAAATTTTCTAATTTTGGAAATACGTAAGTTTACTTTGTACCAGAAACTTACAATCATTCTGAAAGATTTTATTTTTGGGAACTTTCCATTTATGGAAAGCTCGCAATTTTGGGCACTTTCTTTCAAGAAAGTCTAGACAAATTATGGAATATTAATTGGCATTTAAATTCATAATTGGAAATTAAATTATTTACAAAATTCTTTATTTTGGATTGAGCATCGGGGAGCCGTCCAATTTAAAGTTAGTTGTTATAATTAAGTTTCCTAAATTGAATTTAAATTGTGAAATGTTTAATTTGGATTGAGTCTCGGGGAGCAGTCCAAATTATATTATCAATAAATTCTTATTTTGGATTGAGCCTCGGGGAGCCGTCCAAATTAAGTTATTTATTGATATTAATTTTCCATAAATAAAATATGTGATCAAATCCTGGAAATGTTTGAGGTGATTCTCAAACGATAATTTCCTTATTTGATTTATGAAGTGATGCTCATACATATTATTGTCTCCAAAATTAATTAGGAAATTGTTTCCTATAGAGTATATTTCCTTAGATAAGATTTTCATGAAAATAATATGTGGTTGAATTAAGGGAATCTGTCTCTTAATTTAATAAGATTTGATTTAAAGAAATCAAAGTCTTAAACATATTATTTCCGAAATTGATTATGACAATTTAGGAAAATGTTTCCCAAAACAATTTCTTAAATAAAGTGTGAAATTAGAATTAGGAAATCCGGTTCCTAATTCAATTAATGAGACTTGATAAATTAAGTCACATATATACTTTATTAAGGAAATCGTTAGAACATGACATAATTATATGTCATGAATGTGCTTAAAAGAAAAGGATGAGACCAAAAACCCCTTACAAAATATTAAGGCCAACACCTTCCATTAATATGGTTAGAACCAGAGTTTTGTTTCTCGTTTGGGTTGATGGACACATCCATGCCCGGCTTGAACCTCAACATGTTCAAACCATGGAATTCGTTTATGATTAATATAGTTGGAGTCAGAGGTCAATCCTTAGTTTTGGTTGTTGGACACATCCAAGCCTGACTAAACGGTTGAATGAGCTCCAACCATATTAAAACTATTTCATGATTAATGGGTCAGCCTTAAGCTTGGAGCATCGATTTGTTGTGCCACAGCCAAGGTTGATGTAAAGAGAGGTGCAGTTGGGTGCTATGTATAATGTTGCATACTTGTTAATAAGTTAACAACCCAATGATTTATGCAAACATTCAATTAGTTGATAGCATAATGTGATAGTTACATATTTGTGATATGTAATCGGTATAATTACCTACCTTCATAGCTAAGAATAACTTGATGGCCACATCCATGGTTGTTCTTATCTATGGTTGGATATCAACCTATTTGGAGATGTTCCTACGATCTCCCGAATTGATAAAAAGGGTTATTCGATTCAAAAAATAAATAGGATTTAATTAATGTATGTTGATGCATTCTTTATCATTCTTCTCACATAAGCTCAATTTGTATTTCTAGGATAATCACTTGATCATGTCTTCTCTGAATTTGCATTCCATTTTGGACACCAATAAGTTGACTGGGCCAAACTTCATGGACTGGCTTCGAAACCTGAGGATAGTCCTCAAGGCAGAAAAGCGTGCTTATGTCCTTGAAGAACAACTTCCCAACCGTCCTCCAGAAAATGCAACTCCAGACCAGTTAGTGGCCTATCAGAAACATGTGACCGATTCTGAACTTGCGAGTTGCATCATGCTAGCCGCTATGGTACCTGAGCCGCAGAAGCAGCATGAGCATATGGATGCTTATACCATCATCTTCCATCTTCATGAGCTGTTTGACGAGCAGGCGAGATCCGAAAGGTTTGAGGTCTCCAGACTCCTCTTCACCTCTAAGATGCAGGAAGGCACTTCTGTCTCACAGTTTGTGTTGAAGATGTTGGGGTACATTGAGCGACTGGGCACACTCGGTTTTGTAATGGATCACGAACTAAGTATTGACTTAATTCTGCATTGTTTGCCCAAAAGTTACTCACAATTTGTGATGAACTATCGGATGAACAAGCTGGAGACTACCATTCCTGAGTTGGTCAACCTGCTGAAGACTGTAGAGCCTTCTGTGAAGCAGGATCAGAAGACGATACTGTTAGTTGGTTCCTCGAAGAAAGGTTCTAAGAGGAAGGCCAAAGAACAGAATAAGGGAAAGAAGAAAAAGGCCAAAAATACTGAAAAGACACCAAAAGGCACTTGCCATCACTGCGGCAAGGAGGGTCACTGGCGAAGAAACTGCAAGGTTTAGCTTGAGTCCTTGAAGAAGAAGGCATCCGATGCCCCATCCTCTTCAGGTATCTTCGTTATTAAATGTCACTCTATTTCCTCAACCACCTGGGTACTTGATACTGGGTGTAGCTCACATATATGTAATGACATACAGGGGCTAAGGAATAGAAGAAGACTCGTCAAGGGAGAAGCGAATTTGCGAGTTGGAAATGGAGCAATGATTGTTGTTGTTGCCATCGGAACATATTTGCTAAAGCTCCCTACTGGACGTGTCTTAGAATTAGATAATTGTTATTTTGTTCCTTCGTTAATAAAGAACATTGTATCTATTTCATGCTTGAATGAAAAGGGTTATCATTTAACTTTTAGTAACAATTGTTGTTACATAACTTTAAATGGTGTTCTTTATGGGACCAGAACTTTGTGCAATGGTATCTACACGTTAGATTTATCCGGTGACGTTTTCAATATCGAAGTTAGCAACAAACGTGCTTGAATAGATAATCAAATAGACTCCTATACGTGACATTGTTGTCTTGGTTATGTAAGTAAGAAACGCATGACCAAATTACACCGATGTGGAATTCTGGAATCATTTGAACCCGGTTCATTTGATACATGCGAATCATGCTTAAAAGGCAAGATGACCAAATTACCCTTTTCCGGAAAAGGTATAGCAGTGGGAGAATTGCTTGGTCTAATACATACTGATGTATGTGGACCAATGTCAACTCTTGCACAAGGAGGCTATAGCTACTTCATTACCTTTATCGATGATCACTCACGATTCGGGTATGTGTTCTTAATGAGACACAAATCTGAAGCCTTTGAGAAATTCAAACAGTTCAGAAGTGAAGTAGAGAAACTACTTGGCAAAAGTATTAAGATACTTCGATCCGATCGGGGTGGTGAGAAGTCAAGAGTTTCAAGATTATCTTAGGGACAATGGGATATTGTCTCAATGGACTCCGCCGTATACACCACAGCATAATGGTGTATCTGAGAGGCGTAATTGAACCTTGATGGACATGGTTAGATCTATGATGAACCATGCAACTCTTCCAAAATCCTTTTGGGGCTATGCACTTAAGACAGCTGTTTACTTGCTAAACAGAGTCCGACCAAGGTAGTCTCTACTACTCCATATGAGACGTGGAATAGTAAGAAACCTCATTTAACTCACCTTAAAATATGGGGTTGTCCTGATTATGTGAAGCTGACTGTATCAGACAAATTGGATGCTAAGTCTGATAAATGTCTATTTATTGGATACTCTAAGGAAACGAAGGGTTACCAATTCTATCATCCCTTGGAACAAAAGGTGTTTGTTTCAAGGCATGCTGTATTTCTAGAAAAAGAATTTCTTTTACAAGAAAACAGTGGGAGTAACATTGAACTTGAAGAAGTTCAAGGAACTCCAATAGACATTACGGAGACACCTAGTCAAGACCCACAACCGAGAACTCATGATGATGAGCTATCAGTTGAACCTAAAACAACACCACCTCTTCGTACGTCTGATAGGACACGCAATATTCCAGAGAGATACGGATTTCTCATAAGTGAATCGAACGACGTGTTACTCATTAGCGATGACGAACCTATCAGTTATGAAGATGTTCTGAAAAGTTCAGAAAGGGACAAATGGCTTGAAGCCATGAAGTCAGAAATGGATTCCATGTACCAAAATCAAGTATGGGACTTGGTTAACCCACCTGAAGGGATTAAGCCCATAGGGTATAAGTGGGTTTTCAAGAAGAAAACCGACATGAAAGGTAATGTTGTTACCTTTAAGGCTAGATTAGTGGAAAAAAGATATCGTCAGAAACAAGGAATTGATTATGACGAAACCTATTCGCCAGTAGATATGCTTAAATCCATTCGGATGCTCCTGGCCATAGCAGCTCATTATGACTATGAGATATGGCAAATGGATGTGAAAACAGCTTTCCTTAATGGAAATCTACTTGAGGATGTATACATGATACAACCTGAAGGTTTCACATCGGTTGATAAAACCAAAGTATACAAGCTTCGACGATCCATATATGGACTGAAGCAAGCATTCAGGAGCTGGAACATCCATTTTGATGAGACAATCAAAGAGTTTGATTTCTCACAAAATCCTGATGAACCTTGTGTGTACAAGAAGGTTAGTGGGAGTGCAGTCGTATTCCTAGTGTTATATGTCGATGACATATTACTTATAGGAAACGATATATCAGTCTTACAATCAGTTAAAATTTGGCTGTCCAAAACTTTCTCCATGAAAGACCTGGGAGAAGCAACCTATATCCTTGGGATTAGAATCTATAGAGATAGATCAAAACGATTGCTTGGTCTTTCGCAGTCTACATATATAGACCGAGTGCTAAAAAGGTTTAGCATGTCCGAATCCAAGAAAGGTTACCTTCCCATCAGGCATGGGATCAACCTTTCAAAGTCTATGTGTTCGCGCACAGAAGACAAGAGGATTTGCATGAATAAGATCCCTTATGCATCCGCGATAGGATCTATCATGTATGCTATGTTATGTACTAGGCCCGATGTATCATATGCTCTGAGCGTCACAAGCAGATACCAGTCAAATCCAGGAATAGATCATTGGGCGGCTGTCAAGACAATCCTCAAGTACTTAAGAAGAACTAAGGATGTGTTCCTAATATATGGAGAAGGTGATATGGTAATACGTGGGAATACAGATGCCAGTTTCCAGACAGATAAGGATGACTCCAAATCTCAGTCTGGATACGTATTTATTTTGAATGGAGGCGCAATAAGTTGGAAGAGTTTCAAACAAGAAACCGTAGCGGATTCTACCACGGAAGCGGAATATATTACAGCTTCGGAAGCAGCAAAGGAAGCAGTCTGGATCAAGAAGTTTGTCTCAGAACTTGGTGTGGTTCCAACCATTGATGAAGCAGTACTGGTTTACTGCGACAACAATGGAGCTATTGCACAAGCAAAGGAACCAAGGTCTCATCAGCGATCCAAACATGTGCTTCGCCGCTATCATCTGATCAGAGAGATTATAAGTAGGAATGATATACAAATTAAGAAAATTCCCACTGAAAGGAATTTAGCGGATCCTTTAACTAAGGCCTTGCCTCAAAGCATGTTTGAGGGTCATGTTAATGCATGTGGTATTGGATACCGTAGCGATTGGCATTAGGCCAAGTGGGAGTTTGTTAGTAATATGAGAGAAGTGTCCTAAGGTAATCGCCTTATGATTGTAATCATTTATTTTAATAAATGAATATTCACTATTTGAGTATACATGTTAGTGTATTTGATTGAGATCTTAAACTCATTTACTGAATGTCCACAATACAATTCACAGAATGAGAGAATTTGTGATGAATTCACAAATAGTGATTATCTCTACATGTGCAATTGTGAAGTATTGAAATTGTCCCTAGTCGATGAATTGATAAAAACGGACACTATCAATTCTGTGGAGACTAGCATGGTTATTCTCTAATCAGCTGATTCACACTGGCTGGTGACATTGGGATGTCCGGAGATAAACATGAATGCTAGTTAAGGGAACTAGTTCATTGGAGTGACTGACTGTAAAACTTCATATGGTAGTCTACATATAGACATGTTAGTGAAGTTTTACTGCAGCTTAAGTGCAATGTTCCTTTGACTTGCGGTATTCAAGTCATCTTGGTCATGGAGACTTATACTTTGACATCTTAAGCAAGCATCTCCAAGGAGGTGTGGACCCAAGATGATTGGGTATAAGCCAAAGTGCTCGAAGATGTTTGAACAGCCTACAAATGATTCACCACTCCTTGCCAGGAGATGTATACCCAAGGCCTGTCGTTGGATTGTTACTCGTGTTGGTGCAGTTTGCACTGACGGTCAAACTCGGGTTTTGATGTATGACAAAGTGGTTAAAGTTAGGGTTGTTGGTTTTTAACCTCTTTACTAAGTGTGCAGGGTTGAAAGACTTAGGACCAGATACCAGGCTGAAGTCCAGGATGGTTGAGTCCTGGCGGGAAGTCCAGTTGGGTCCGCGGAACCTGACAACTGGTTGAAGACCAAGTTGGTTGAGACTTGGCAGGAAGACCAGGGTGGTTGAGCCTTGGCAGGAAGTCCTGGTGGGTCAGGAAGTCAAGTAAAACTGCACAAAGGGTAAGTGAGGTAAGTCACTGGAGGAGCGAACCAGTGAGGACGAGTCCATTTATGGGACTTTAGGTGCGGTCCAATTTAGACCCATTTGGGTGATCTAAGTTGAGGCCTGGTTAGATCTTGGTCTAGGAGACAGGGTCTAATTAACTATGAATATATTTTACTCCAATATATTTGATAACATTATCTTACAGGGTTTGTTTGATATATGGACTAAGCTACAAAACACTTCTTGTGTAAATTAAGTCCTATCCATTTTGTTTAATTACTTAGTTACATCTTATTTAATTGTTTATTAATTCATGCTTTGTTCGGTGAAGCATGAGGATAGAAACAAATCTCCTTTGAATTAATTTTTAATTTGCTAAAACTTGTTCACTTCTTGTTAAATTAATTCCTATCCATTTTGTTACATCTTATTTAATTGTTTATTAATACATATTTTTCGGTGAAGCATGAGGATAGAAACAAAGTCTCCTTTGAATTAATTTTTAATTGCTAAAACTTGTGAAGCCACATGAGGATAAAATTCCAGTCGACGCAGGAGATTGGATTGTGTCGCTTCAAATATTGGATAAGGAGCACACGTGAATAGGATCTGGATGAGACCCAAAAAGCTCGAGAGCCCCTCTATAAAAAGCCTTGTTGTAGAGCTTGAAGCGAGATCGAAATATTTTTCTGAAAAAAAAACTTTTCAAGTGCTCTCTCTTCCAAACTCTCTTGCTGCGGTCCAAGCTACGATGTGTTCACGTTTGATCGCTGCCAGAACTTCAACCCCAACATCTGAGCCCATCTAGGAGATCTTCTAAGTTGTTGGGTAACGCAATTTTTATTTCTTGCATTTAATTACTTGAAAGTGTGGGGTTGTCACACTTTCAATTCTTTTGTACTCGCCTACTCTATCGGGGGTTACCGGTAGAGAGTTTTAGTGGATTGCCCAACGGAAAGGTCCGAGGGACCTGGGCCTTCGAGTAGGAGTCGCCGAAGGCTCCGAACGAAGTAAAACTACCTGTGTCGTTTGTATTGGTTTTTCGTTCGTGTTTTATTTTTTCCGCTGTGCACGCTTTTTAAAGCGCTCTAATTTTTTAAAAAGTCATGTGATTCACCCCCCCTCTCACGTGCATCGATCCTACAAGTGGTATCAGAGCCAGGTACGCTCTGTATCGGTGCAACCACCATAAGAGCCAGGGGAAATCCAGTTCTTTTTTCGATTTTTGGTTTTTCGCTACACATGATCTAAATTAGGTATTGTTGCCTAGATTTGGATTATTTTTTTCATTCGTTTGATTTTACTCGAATTTGGTGCAACACCATTTCGAGTCACTCTTTCTCTTTCTTCTCCTTTTCCTACCACACTACTAATCCAAGACCTAGTCTTGGGATAAGTTTTTGTGTGGTCTATTTCAGATGGCTCAAGGTGAAGGGTTTAGCACTGCCCGTCCTCCACTCTTCAATGGGGAAGACTTCCCTTACTGGAAACGAAGAATGGAGGTGTACCTAAAGACAGACATGGATCAATGGTTCGCGGTGCAATCTGGCTACGAACCACCAATGGACGAGGGAAACAATGCACCACTGAAGCCTGACAGATGGAACCTTGATATGAAGAGAAAGGCCCAGACTGAGTACAAGGCGCAGAACACCCTCCAATGCGGACTAACAAAAGAGGAATTGAACCGTATCGGCCCAACTGAATCTGCCAAAGAGCTCTGGGACAAACTGATTGAACTACATGAAGGCACCTCTGATGCAAAGGTAACAAAAAGGATTTACTTTTAAATAAGTTATTTAACATAAAAATGCAGGAAGGAGAATCTGCAAGCCAACTTCACGCCCGGATCAAGGACATACTAAATGGACTCCACCTAATCGGGCACAAACAAGAAAACAGAGACATCATAAGGTATGCTTTAAATGCGTTCCCCAGAAATTCACTATGGGCATATATTATAGATGCTTATAAAATTTCTAGGAACCTTTCTAAAATTAATTTAGATGAATTGTTTTGTGAATTAGAACTGCACGAACAGACTAATGCCAAGGCCGAGAAAGGGTTTGCCTTATTTGCAGGTTCCTCAAAAGAAGGCAAGTCAAAGAAGAAAATTCAAGAATCAGAAGAAGAGTCAGACTCAGACTCAGATGATGAGGAACAAATGGTCAACCTAGTAAGAAAGGTCTTCGCCAAAAAGAAAAGCCAGTTCTCAAGAAAGGACCTCCAGAGGATAATGAAGCCCACCAGCAGTGAAGACAAAAGTAAAATAACCTGCTTCGGCTGCAACAGAAAAGGACACTTCAAACACGAATGCCCCTACAAAAAGGAGAATCAACCCAAGAAGAATAAGAAGAAGAAGGCTCTTCAAGCCACTTGGGACGACAGCACAGACGACTCCGACGATGAACCACCAAGGAACTCAAACTATCTCGCACTAATGGCAACCGGACCCGGGTCAGACTCAGAGCACGACGAAGATTCCGAATACGAGTTGAGTCAAGCGATCGGACTCTTTTCGGACGACTCGACTAAGGAAAACAAATGGATCATTGACAGTGGATGCTCCAGACACATGACTGAGGATCCCACCAAATTTACAGAACTCAAGTACAAAAGACTAGGGACCGTTGCTTTTGGAAACAACGGTAAACTTAAGGTAATTGGCCTAGGCAATATTGAACTTGAGTCTGATTTCATAATAACAAATGTATTACTTGTTGAAAATTTCAACTTTAATTTACTAAGCATTAGCCAATTGTGTGACACTGGTTATAAGGTTAGGTTCCTATCCAATGAATGTCTGATCAAACACAATGACAACCCAAACATCACACTTAGAGGACTTAGGCATAATAACATTTATGAAATTAAGTTAACCTGTCCCTTAGAAAATTGCCTCTTAACCCATAAGGATGAGACTTGGCTCTGGCATAGGAGACTTTCACACACTCACTTCAGAAAACTACCTAAACTAAATGGTTTAGTTAGAGGCCTACCAAAGTTATCTAACCTTGAGTCAACCTTATGTAATGCTTGTCAACAAGGAAAACAAACTAGGTCAACCCACAAACCAACTAATCAAACTCAAACCAAGTCAATTCTGGAATTAATTCACCTAGACCTATTTGACTCACATGGGGTTAAATCAATTAATGGGAACCTATACTGCCTAGTAATTATAGATGACTATTCAAGATTTACCTGGGTAAAATTCTTAAAAAATAAAGATGAAACTTTTGATACACTCACTCAATTTTGTAAATTAACAGAAAATGAAAAAGGGATTAAAATCAAAAGACTTAGGAGCGATAATGCGGAGAATTCAAAAATCACAAATTTAATCAATTTTGTCTAGAAAATGGCTACCATCACGAATTCTCTTGCCCTAAAACACCTCAACAAAATGGAGTTGTAGAAAGAAAAAATAGAACACTACAAGAAGCAGCTAGAACAATGCTAAATGAATACAACTCACCTAAATACCTTTGGGCTGAGGCTGTTAGTACAGCTTGTTATGTACAAAATAGAATAACTATAATTAAAAACCTAGGAAAGACCTCCTTTGAAATCTATTATAACAAACAACCTAACATTAAATACCTTAAAGTATTTGGATGTAAAGTCTATATCTTAAATACTAGAGATCACTTAGGAAAATTTACTTCTATGGTTGAGGAAGGTATCTTTGTAGGTTATTCCCTTACCAGTAGAGCCTATAGAGTTTATAACAAAATTACCCTAAAAATTGAAGAAACTACAAATGTAAAATTTGATGAAAAATCTGACCCAAATAACTCTGATCAAACCACCTACCAACCAATTGACTTTGTTAGATCCAGTACTAACCCTGATGAAAGGCCAATTGAGGACCAAAACGATGATCTAACTGAACCCACACCTGAAACTAAACCTAACCAACCCAGAACTGTTCGAGTTAGCTCAGCCCACCCAACTGATCAAATCATAGGTGATCCAGAACTAAGGGTTCAGACTAGATCAGCCTTTAGAAATCTTAGTCAGATAGCTCTGATTTCCAAAATTGAACCTAAGTCTATAGAAGAATCCTTACTTGACCCTGATTGGATCATTGTCATGCAAGAAGAGTTAGCTCAATTTGAACGTAGTCAAGTCTGGGATTTAGTACCCTTACCTAAAAACAAAAAGTTTATTGAAACCAAATGGGTTTTCGAAATAAACTTAATGAACAAGGTGAAACAGTAAGAAATAAGGCTAGGCTAGTAGCTAAGGGGTTTAGCCAAGTAGAAGATCTTGATTATGATGAAACCTATGCCCCTGTAGCTAGACTTGAATCCATTAGAATGCTCTTAAGTTATGCAGCCCATAAGGGATTTAAGGTTTATCAAATGGATGTTAAGTCAGCCTTCCTAAATGGCCTAATTAAAGAAGAGGTTTATGTAGGTCAACCCCCTGGTTTTGAAAGCTTAGAACACCCTGACTATGTCTTTAGACTTAAGAAAGCCCTATATAGACTTAAGCAAGTACCTAGGGCCCGGTATGAAAGACTGTCTAACTACTTAGTTTCAAAATGTTTTAACCAAGGCAAAATTGACCCAACACTATTTGTTAAAACCCTAAAAAATGATATTTTTATAGCCCAAGTATATGTAGATGATATAGTATTTGGCTCAACTAACTCAGACTTTTTACAAGATTTCACAATGATAATGGAAACTGAATTTGAAATGAGTTTAGTAGGTCAATTAACTTTCTTTTTAGGGCTACAAATAAAACAGACCAGTGAGGGTACCTATGTCTATCAACAAAAATACACAAAAGAACTACTTAGAAAATTTGGAATGGATAATACAAAAGAGATTAAGACACCAATGGCTACCAATCAAACTATAGATAGTGACCCAAAAGGCATACCTATTGACCTTAAGTACTATAGAAGTGCTATAGGAAGCCTACTTTACTTAACTGCAAGTCGACCTGATATTCTTTTTGCAGTTAGTATGTGTGCTAGGTATCAAACATGTGCTAAAGAGTCACACCTAACCCTAGTTAAAAGAATATTTAGGTACCTTAAAGGAACAGAAAGATTAGGAATTTGGTACCCTAGAACAGCCCAGTTTGAGCTTATTGGATATTCTGACTCAGACTATGCTGGCTGTAAATTAGACAGAAAAAGTACCAGTGGTGGATGCCAACTTCTAGGACCCTCACTAGTTAGTTGGTTTAGTAGAAAACAACACTGTGTTGCCCTATCCACCACTGAAGCTGAGTACATAGCTATGGGTGAGTGTGTAGCCCAACTACTCTGGATGATGCATACCCTAAAGGACCTTCACTTAGATTTTAAACAAGTCAAAATTTTTATAGATAACCTAAGTTCAATCAATTTAACCAAAAACCCAATCCACCACTCTAGGACCAAACATATAGAAATCAAACACCATTTTGTCAGAGATCATGTAAATAAAGGAGAAATTGAACTTAACCATGTTGAATCTAAGTCTAACCTAGCTGATATATTTACCAAACCACTTCCTGAATCTGAATTTAGCAACTTAAGAAGGTTAATAGGAATGTGTGTTATAGACTAGGACTGACCTGATAAGCTTAAGTTGACTTTTGGTTTAACTAATTAAGCTTGTGAGTTTAAAAACATGGATTTTTCAAACTTATTTTTCAAAAGTTTATTGTCTTTCAAAATTTAACTTAAACACGGACTTTTCAAACTTGTTTTTCAAGAACTTTATTGTCTTTCAAAATTTGATTTTCAAAACTGGCAGACTTAGCCTAAGCTTGACCCCTAGAATTGCATGAACCAATAGATTTAGGTAGCCGCATCTCACAAAACACATTAAGATTATCTTGTTTGTGTTTGCAAAAACATAGAACGGTTGTGAGATGCATAGGATACTGCCTGGACTTCCGAATGCTTAAGTCAGTGCATCACAGTAAGTCTGGGCGTAAAATACCAATATTACAGTGATCAAGTCAAGTAGTCTTGCACTAAAATCTGAGTTAGACATTATTACTTGACTTGACTAACCCAGTGAACACTACTATCATCTAGATAGTTAGTCAGTAACTAGGGTTAGATACATGAAAAGGGACCACAATCATTACTTGGTCCAGGGGGAGCAGAGGTCAAAATACTTTTTCAAAATGTCATTTTTGACAAAACACATTTGAAAATTTTGATAAAAGTTGATAAAGATTGAGAGGGAGTTCCAGCTAATCCCTAAAAATATTTTTTTTGATTAAGATTGATATTATATTTTCTGAAAAAAAAATCTTTTTTGAAAGAATTTTTTTTTTGAAAGCTAAGTTAATAGATTTAAGACTAGTTTTTTTTCTAACACTTAGCCTATATTTCTACTCCCTTAAACTTGTTATGCTTATATCTTTTTTGATGAATGACAAAGGGGGAGAGTAGGGTAAAAGGGTTAGAAAATTGCAAACAGCATGCTTATTTCACATTTATTTACCTCTGCTTTCTTGTGTGCTGCAACTTTCATACCTATGCTTGTGTTATATTGTTTGCATGTTTATGCAAGTTCATATCTGTTGTTTTATTCTAACTTTAACCTGAGTTGTCAATACATCAAAAAGGGGGAGATTGTTGGTGTAGTTTGCACTAACAGTCAAACTCGGCTTTTGATGTATGACAAAGTGGTTAAAGTTAGGGTTGTTGGTTTTTAACCTCTTTACTAAGTGTGCAGGGTTGAAAGACTTAGGACCAGACACCAGGCTGAAGTCCAGGATGGTTGAGTCCTGGCGGGAAGTCCAGTTGGATCCGCGGAACCTGACAACTGGCTGAAGACCAAGTTGGTTGAGACTTGGCAGGAAGACCAGGGTGGTTGAGCCTTGGCAGGAAGTCCTGGTGGGTCAAGAAGTCAAGTAAAACTACACAAAGGGTATGTGAGGTAAGTCACTGGAGGAGCGAACCAGTGAGGACGAGTCCATTTATGGGACTTTAGGCGCGGTCCAATTTAGACCCATTTGGGTGATCTAAGTTGAGGCCTGGTTAGATCCTGGTCTAGGAGACAGGGTCTAATTAACTATGAATATATTTTACTCCAATATATTTGATAACATTATCTTACAGGGTTTGTTTGATATATGGACTAAGCTATAAAACACTTCTTGTGTAAATTAAGTCCTATCCATTTTGTTTAATTACTTAGTTACATCTTATTTAATTGTTTATTAATTCATGCTTTGTTCGGTGAAGCATGAGGATAGAAACAAATCTCCTTTGAATTAATTTTTAATTTGCTAAAACTTGTTCACTTCTTGTTAAATTAATTCCTATCCATTTTGTTACATCTTATTTAATTGTTTATTAATTCATATTTTTCGGTGAAGCATGAGGATAGAAACAAAGTCTCCTTTGAATTAATTTTTAATTGCTAAAACTTGTGAAGCCACGTGAGGATAAAATTCCAGTCGACGCAGGAGATTGGATTGTGCCGCTTCAAATATTGGATAAGGATCACACGTGAATAGGATCTGGATGAGACCCAAAAAGCTCGAGAGCCCCTCTATAAAAAGCCTTGTTGTAGAGCTTGAAGGGAGATCGAAATATTTTTCTGAAAAAAAAACTTTTCAAGTGCACTCTCTTCCAAACTCTCCTGCTACGGTCCAAGCTACGACGTGTTCATGTTTGATCGCTGCCGGAACTTCAACCCCAACATCTGAGCCCATCTAGGAGATCTTCTAAGTTGTTGGGTAACGCAATTTTTATTTCTTGCATTTAATTACTTGAAAGTGTGGGGTTGTCACACATTCAATTCTTTTGTACTCGCCTACTCTATCAGGGGTTACCGGTAGAGAGTTTTAGTGGATTGCCCAATGGAAAGGTCCGAGGGACCTGGGCCTTCGAGTAGGAGTCACCGAAGGCTCCGAACGAAGTAAAACTACCTGTGTCGTTTGTATTGGTTTTTCGTTCGTGTTTTATTTTTTTCGCTGTGCACGCTTTTTAAAGCGTTCTAATTTTTTAAAAAGTCACGTGATTCACCCCCCCCCCCGTCTCACGTGCATCGATCCTACAACTCGAAGCTTCTGGCCAGAGCATGACATGTTCAGAGTATGGATCTCTTAGATACATGAGAGTAATTAGAATCCGTAGGACGAGAAAATGTTACTTGGGCTAGGTGTGACGTAGTCAGCCTAGTGGGGACTGACACACATAGACCATGCCCAGAACCAAGTGGGTATAAGATGGTGAAGGGAATGAGGAACGATTCATTATAGCTGCTGAAGGGTTTCAGAATTATTTCTGAGGTCAACCGTTGATCTTTCAATTAATTGGGGATCATGATGTACTACTAGGTGCCACTCATGATCATTCTATGATTGGTGAATTATAGACGGCCAACATAAATCAAAAGCCTATTTAGTCACACGCACTACGAGTAATCCGAGGGATTTAAAATGAGTTGAAAATTGGATTTTCTAATCAAGAGAGATAAGTCGAATCTGAATTTTTCAGAGACGCAACGGAAGCATAAAATGGCTAAGTCTTTTGAAGACTTATTGGATGAATTAAATGAGTTTAATTCATATGGTCTTGGCTGGCCAAAGAGGGTCCCCACCATCTTTGTTTGGCCGGCCACATCAAAAGGGAGAACCAAATTGTTTGGTTCAAGTTATAAAATAAACCAAGCATGGTTTGTTTTATAAAATTATGGATAATATATAAATTTTATAAACCAAAGTTTTGGTTTATTATTTTCATGGAAATTAAAATAAACTTGAATAGTTTATTTTATTTTATAAAATCAATTATGAATTGATTTTCCATGATAAGAAAAATTTATATAATAAATTTCTTATGAAAATTTATTTCATAAGAAGAGGGAGACATGGTTGGTTTTTTTATCATAAATTAAATTATGATAAAAGCTTGGCATGATGGAATAAATCATAGAAAAATTTATATGATAAATTACTTATGAAAATTTATTCCATAAAAAGGAGACTTGGCGGTTGAGAGACCACTATATAAAGGAACCAAGGCAAGGCTTGGAGATCAATCCAAGAGATCTAGGAATAAGCCCTCTCTCTCTCCTTCTCTCCCTCTCTCTTCTCTAGTGCCGCCGGTCCTAGAGGCCCTTGTTGCCGTGAGCCACAACCACCACCGGCCTCCTTCTACGGCATCCAAGCTCCGGCGATCAGCCACCTTTGGCCACCATGAAGCTGCAGCAAGAAGAAGAAGAAGCGGGCGCAACTCCTTCCTTCTTCCCGGAATCTTGATTCCGTTCTTCGTTTGGTGGTTAGTCTTTCCATCTCTCTCTTGGTATTCTTGTCGTGCCTTTGGAGAATCTAGTAGTTCTTGTCGGCACGAAACTCGTGGCTTTGCGAAGTCATCCCGAAGAAAACTCGGCGTGGACGCGAATAGAAGCGGAGCTTCCAAGGGACGCTACGGTTGAATCTCGTCCATTTCTTCGAGTTACGCGAGGTAACAAGTAAATTAGTTTACATTTCTGCAAAATTTTAAATATATGATCATGTCTACACAACATAAGGTTGCATGCTAGATGTGTAGTTAAATAATTTGAGAAATTATTTATGCTAAATCTTCCGCTACACGTAATTAAATTTAAAAATTACGAACCCGCATCCATGTCAACATGCACCCGGTCCCAACACATTGCCAATGACGCGAGAACCTATTGGGTCACACACTAAGGACATGATGCTTTGGGAGCTCGAGTTGGGAACTCAGGAGACTAGGTCGGGAGCTCGGCACTTGACAGACTAGGCTGGGAGCTCGGCAGACTGGGTTGGGAGCTCGGCACTCGACAGATTGAGCTGGGAACTTGCCAGACTGGGTCGGGACCTCGGCAGATTGAGCTGGGAGCTCGGCAGACTGGGTCAGGAGCTCGACACTTGGCAGACTGAGCTGGGAGCTTGGCAGACTAGGTTAGGAGCTCGGCACTTGACAGACTGGGCTGGGAGCTCAGCAGACTGGGTCGGGAGCTCAGCACTTGGTAGACTTGGTCGGGAGCTCAGGGACCTCGGTCGGCAGACTTGGTTGGGAGACCTAGACGGAAGCCCGAGAGACCCGGTCGGAATTGCATGGAAATTCATTAAAGTGTTTAATGAAGGAAAGAGAAAAGTCTCTCTTCATTGGATGATGAGGAGGTGAAGAGTCACATGAAAAGATGTGCTCTTTATTGGCTTTAATGAAGGGAGGTCAAAGAAACAAAAGACTCTTCATATTCATGGGATGAATATAAAAGAGGGTCTAGTCATTTTTGAATGAAAAAAGAGTGTGCTCTTCCTTCTTCCCTTCCTCTCTTCTTCCCTTTCTCCCTTTTGGCCAAAACCCCTTTAGGGTTCTTGGTGGTCTTGTGAACTACCTCAAGTTGCTAGCACAACTAAGGTGGTTCTTCCCGAAGTTGAGAGATTGTGTCCGTGTGGATATGAATAGAGGCACGGACACTTGAACATGCAAGAAATCCGGTGCATCTTGGACGTGAGGGATAAGTAAAGGGCACACTCCAAAGGTATACACATTAGATAGATCTATTAGATAGATAAACATTGTACGAGTTTTCTTTTGCATGGATCGCTCGAGGGTTCTTATTTCCGCTGCGTTTTTATGTTTTGGTGCCAAGAGAACCCAACAACTTCCTACTGCCGAAGCATAAGGAACCACCTTCATTTCCTCTATCTCCTTTGATGTTTTCGAACACATCACCTTGGATAGAGGAACTCCATGCCTGAAGGGTAGAAAACCGTTCTTGGAGTTTTCCATGCTAAAACGAGACAAGACAGTGTCAACATATGAAGCTTGGGATAAGCACAACATCCTTTTCTGGTGATCCCTTATGACCTTGATCCCAAGGATGTGTCCTGCTTCTCCTAAGTCCTTCATATCAAACTGCTTTGATAGCCAGCCCCTTACGTCTGATAACACTTTGACATTGTTGCCAATTAACAAAATGTTATCTACGTAAAGTACAAGAAACACCACTAGGTTTCCGTCACATCTTTTATACACACATGACTCATCTAGGCTTTGAGTAAATCCATATGACTGGATTACTTCATCAAAGCAGATGTTCCAAGACCTTGAAGCTTGCTTCAATACATAGATGGATCGATTAAGCTTGCACACTAGATGCTCTTTGCCCTTTGCAATGAAACCTTCTGGTTGCTGCATATAGATGGTCTCCTCAAGGCTCCCGTTAAGGAAGGTTGTCTTGACATCCATCTGCCATACCTCATAATCCATATGAGTTGCTATAGATAAGAGAATCCGGATCGACTTGAGCATGGCTACCGGCGAAAAGGTCTCCTCATAATCGATACCCACTTTTTGAGTGTACCCTTTTGTAACAAGCCTTGCTTTGAAGGTCTCAACCTTCCCCTTTGATCCTCTCTTTCTCTTGTAGATCCACTTGCATCCAATAGCTTTTACACCATTGGGTGGTTCTACGTGCTCCCAGACATGGTTAGAATCCATCGATTCTATCTCTGAGATCATTGCCCTTTGCCAAGAATCAGCATCCTTGTCTTGGAGGGCCTCGTTATAGGTTCAAGGATCCGGTTCGTGTTTACCAGAGACCAAGTCCGAAGACTCTCCCAAAAACATGAACCTTTCAGGCTGTCTCACAACCCTCCCACTGCGACGAGGTACCACTTGTGTATCCTCAATGACACGCGGTGCAGTGACTTGTGGTGTGTCCTCTTGTACAATTGGTCCTAAGGTCAGAACGTCCCCCATAAACTCTTCAAGCACTAGTCTACTCTTTGGCTTGTGGCTCATCACATAGTCCTCTTCCAAGACTCTGGAATTTGTGCTAACAATTACCTTCTGATCCTTAGGACTATAGAACAGACTGATAGATCGCTTGCATACGCTAGAGGGGGGTGAATATCGTTTCTTTAAATTCTTTGGCCTACACGGTTAGTTTACGCAACTGAATATACAATAAAAACAATAAGGCAAAACTAACCAATGCTAACAATGAAGATTTACTTGGTATTCACCCCGGACGGGTGACTAATCCAAGAATCCGTCGGTGGATCAATCCCCGGATAACCTCCGGCTAGTCCTTGTCCCTCCTTGTGGTTAGAGAAACCTTGCCATAGCACCTTGACACGATCTTGACTCAAGAGACTACTAACAAGCCTTAACCAAGCTTGTTTCATCAAGAGAAGAATGTAGGAAACGAGCCCCTTTAAATAGGGCTCGAATCTGAAACAGCCGCTACCAGTCGACTGCCCCTGGGGCAGTCGACTGGTCCCACTCAAATTCGACCGTTACAGTACAACATTCGAATCTGTCAGCCTGTTCCAGCCTACACCAGTCGACTACCCCTGCGGCAGTCGACAGGTCCGAAGCTATGCCTAGGGTTACACTCCCCGAGTACATTTCACTCGCACTCGAACCATTCCCGGCTTAGCCCCTGAGTACAAACACTCATACTCAAACCTGTTGATGCAGTCTGGCACGGTTGTTGTTTTGGTGTTTAACAATGATTTAAGTTTGGTTGAGCGAATTTGGGTTAAAGTCCTGGTCGGGGACTGGGCATGAAATCCAGGTGAGTGAAGCCGGGCCCTGGTGAGTGAAGCCAGGTGATGGAAATCCCGGTGAGTGAAGCCGGGTCCTGGTGAGTGAAGCCAGGTGTTGGAAAAGTCCTAATTTGGAAGGGTTGGGTGAAAAGTCCTAGCTTGGAGGGCTAGGTGAAAATTCCTAACTTGGAGGTTTAGGTGCAAATTCCCATCCTGGAGAATTAGGTGAAAATGTCCTGGCTTGGAGGGTCAGGTGCCTAGCTTGGAGGGCTAGGTTAGATGATGTTCTAACTCGGAAGGGTTGGGTGAAAAGTCCTAGATTGGAGGGCTAGGTGAAAAGTCCTAACTTGGAAGGTTAGGTGCAAATTCCCAACTTGGAGGGTTAGATGGAAAAATCCTTAGCTTGGAGGGCTAAGGTGGATGAATTCCTAGCTTGGAGGGCTAGGTTTGAGTCCCTGGATCAGTCTGGTGATCGATCAGGGACATTGGCACGCTGCTCCTTCGTGGATCGGTCTGGTGACTGATCCAGCGATGTCTGATCGGAATGGTGACCGATCAGGGAGCACACAGTGAGGTTGGGAACCTACTGCGTGGCTCCTGATCGGACCGGTGACCGATCAGGGAGCAGGCTGCTTCCTCATTGCCTTGCTCCTGATCGGTCTGGTGACCGATCAGGGAGCGGACGGTGAGTGAGTTCCCTAGCTGATCAATGTCCTGGGTCGGTCCGGTGACCGATCAGGGATCTTGGAACTGATTAAAAAATCACTGTTCATCTGCCCTGATCGGTCTGGGTGACCGATCACGCTTCATTCTGATCGGTCTGGTGACCGATCAGGCTTCACTCTGATCGGTCTAGTGACCGATCAGGCGTGTATAGCCGTGAGAGCTGGGAATCCCAGTGAAGCAGTGGATCGGTCTGGTGATCGACCCACACACCCTGGATCAGTCTGGTGACCGATCAGGCGCAGAACATTGATTTAAATAAGCTGTCAGAAGTCTGTTTTCACTGCCGATTCTCTGCTACTTGCTAATTTCTTTTTGATATGCATTGCTAAGCCTCTGTTGGAGTGTGCAGGTGATAGCAGGTGATTCAAACACTCAAGGAGGGTCAATGGGAGGCTTTCCTTGGAGCAGGTTTGGATCTATTGTGTTTTCAGGTCTCAACGGCGTCTGGCGCAACTGGCAACTGATGAAGGCGCGGCTGGCAACTGACGGAGGCTCAGCTGGAGGAGTGTCCAGTGGACTGAGTGCTCAGAGAGGTCAGTGGGTCAGGGTGTGAGTCAGTGGTGCTGATGGAGCTGGCGACGTTGAGCAGGAGCTTAAGAGACAAAGCTAGTTGCAGAGGAGCGAGGCGAACAAGACAGAAACTTGGGAAGTTTGGCTGGGCTGTGTTCGTGCTCTCTGTTGCTTTGTGCTTAAGCGATCTTGTTGCATTCCTGTGAGAGCTTTGTGAGTGTTCCTTCTTGTGTGATCTCCTGTACTCAAATTATATCATCCGTGAGATCTGTGGAGAGGTTTCTCCACCGAGAAGGAGGCTCTATCTTATCCGGGTTCACCGGGGCTTGATCTGCCGACGATCAAGGGATCACCCACCTTACAAGCATGCCAAGGAGTAGGGGCAAGTTATCCCCGAACCTTGTACATCTTCGTCTTAGCGATTGTTTGGTTTGCGATTCCTTCTCTGCATTGTTCTTTGTTCTACATTTTCTTCCGCTGCTAATCTGATCATGCAGAAAACTTCAAAGTGCAACTTGTGGGTGTCTGGCTATATTCACCCCCCCCTGCCCTCTCTAGCCATCCGTTTCCAACAAGACCCTCACAACCCGGTTGACTCTTCACCAGCAGCCTCGACTTTTGCCTTCATGCCATCTTAATCTTTGGCCCTCGTCCCTCGGATGCGCACCCAAGCCTCCAGCTTGCCTCCATGCCACCCTTTACGTACACCTCGAAGTCTGCGTCCCTCGGCTCATCGTACCTACTATCCACGGTCCCTCGGATGCGCACGCAAGCCTCTAGCTTGCCTCCATGTCATCCTTCACCCGAAGACATCAACCAAGTCCATGTATACCTGTACACCTGTACAATCATGTATACATATTAGTCCAACAGCAAACCCTAACTTAACCATATTGTTAACACACATCAATGTTAGTGATATGAGAGAAGTGTCCTAAGGCAATCGCCTTATGATTGTAAACATTTATTTTAATAAATGATAATTCGCTATTTGAGTATACATGTTTGTGTATTTGATTGGGATCTTAAACTCATCTACTGAATGTCCGCAATACAATTCACAGCATAAGAGAATTTGTGATGGGATCACAACTAGTGATTATCTCTACATGTGCAATTGTGAAGTATTGAAAATATCCCTAGTCGATGAATTGATAAAAATGGACACTATCAATTCTGTTGAGACTAGCATGGGTTATTCTCTAATCAGCTGATTCTCACTGGCTGGTGACATTGGGATGTCCGGAGATAAACATGGATGCTAGTTAAGGGAACTAGTTCATTGGAGTGACTAGCTGTAAAACTTCATATGGAAATCTACATATAGATATGTCAATGAAGTTCTTACTGCAGCTTAAGTGCGATGTTCCTTTGACTTATGGTGTTCAAGTCATCTTGGTCATGGAGACTTATACTTTAACATCTTAAGCAAGCATCTCCAAGGAGGTGTGGACCCAGGATGATTGGGTATAAGCCGAAGTGCCCGAAGATGTTTGAGCAGCCTACAAAGGATTCACCACTCCTTGCGAGGAGATGTATACCCAGGCCTATCGTCGGATTGTTACTCAAAGCCTCTGGCCAGAGCATATCATGTTTAGAGTATGAGTCTCTTAATACATGAGAGTAATTAGAAATCCAAAGGACGAGAAAGACACTACTTGGGCTAGGTGTGACGTAGTCAGCCTAGTGGGGACTGACACAAACAGACCGTGTCCTGAACCAAGTGGGTATAAGATGGTGAAGGGAATGGGGCACGATTCATTAGAGCTGCTGAAGGGTTTCAGAATTACTTCTGAGGTCAAACTGTTGATCTTTCGATTAATTGGGGGTCATGATGTACTACTAGGTGTCACTCATGATCGTTCTATAATTAGTTGATTATAGACGGCCAACATAAATCGAAAGCCTATTTAGTCACACGCACTACGAGTAATCCGAGCGATTTAAAACGAGTTGAAAATTAGATTTTCCGATCAAGAGAAATAAGTCGAATCTGAGTTAATCAGAGGCGCAAAGGAAACTTAAAATGACTAAGTCTTTTGAAGGCTTATTGGGCGAATTAAATGAGTTTAATTCACGGCAGTTCGGCTCAGTTTGGCCGGCCAAAGAGGGTGCCAACCCCCTTTGGTTTGGCCGGCCACATTAAAGGGGATAAACCAATTTATTTGGTTTAATTGATAAAATAAATCTAGCGCAATTTGTTTTATAAATTATGGATAAATAAATTTGTGTAAAGAAATTTATATAAATAAATTTATAGAAATTTATTCTTTTATGGAAATTAAAATGATCCATGGAATGATTTATTTTAATTGTATAAAATTAATTATGAATTGATTTTTCCATAATAAGAAAGTTTATAAATTTCTTGTAAAATTTATTCCATAATAAAAGAAGAGATATATTTGTTTTATTATAAATTTAGTTATAATAAAACTTGGTTTAAACGGAATAATTCATAAGAGAATTTATAGGATAAATTTGTTATGAAAATTCCGTTAAGAGGGAGACTTGGCAAGGGAGATGCTACTATATAAAGGAACCAAAGGCAAGCCCTTAATTCCAATCAATTAATGAAGAGATAAGTTGCTCCCTCTCTCTCTCTACACGCCTCTCTCTCTCTAGGGCCGACTCTCTCTCCTCCCCTAGGGCCGGTGCAACTCCCAAGGTGGGCGTGAGCTTCATCCACCAAGAAGACCCCGAAGAAGAAGAAGCGGATCGCGTCTCCTTCCTTCCCTTCCCGGAATTTGGATTCCGTTTCTTGGTGGTTAGTTTCCTATCTTCTATCTTGATCTTCTAGTTGTGCCTTCAGAGAATCTAGTAGTTCTCGTCGGCACAAAACTCGTGACTTTGCGAAGTCATCCCGAAGAGAACTCGGCGTGGACGCGAATAGAGGCGGAGCTTCCAAGGGACGCTACGGTTGGATCTCGTCCCTTTCTTCGAGTTACGCGAGGTACAAAGTAAATTAGTTTACTTTTCCGCAAAAGTTTTTAATTTATGATCATGTCCACACATCATAAGGTCGCATGCTAGATACGTGGTTAAAATAATTTGAAAAATTATTATGCTAATTCTTCCGCTGCACGTAAAAATTTAAAGTTTTACGAACCCGTATCCTTGTCGAC
Organism: Boesenbergia rotunda; assembly: GCA_024364735.1. NCBI lineage: Eukaryota > Viridiplantae > Streptophyta > Magnoliopsida > Zingiberales > Zingiberaceae > Boesenbergia > Boesenbergia rotunda. Next base: position 100,204 of record JAGFNQ010003249.1, on the reverse strand, counting down.
ATGCACCCGGTCCCAACAATCAAAACGCCATGATCCTTCAGATCATAGGGTCGATTACCCCAACAATCTCCTCTATTTTAATGTGTGGCAATATGTTAAGTTAGGTAAACATAACAACAATGATAATAAACAATAGCAATAGCAATTGAAAATCGAAGCATGACACACAAGAGGCAACCTCCCCCTTAACCTATGCTTTCTCCTAATTTTCAATTCTCATTGCAATTTCCCAAGTTATGTTCTACCCAATTCAACTTCACAAGCAACAACACCACGTTGAGTTATACCCAACTCAACACTTAACACAAGTCAAGTTCTCCCAACTTGACACCCAAGTATCACAAACCAACCAAAGTTAAGTTTTAACCCAAACCTAACTTAACACCCAAGTTCTCCCCCTTTGACACCATCAAAAAGATTGCCCCAAGCAATCCTACCCCTGGTGCAAAATAGAACTTACTAGATTTCTAAAAAAACCCTAAGAGACCACCAAAACCCAATCTGTCCACACTACCAGTCGACTGCCCCCAGGGCAGTCGACTGATATGCCATTTTCTGATTTTCCAGTCGAATTTCAGAAATGCATATAAAATTCCAAAAAATTAAGAAAAATGTAAAACTTTGCAAACACGTTTGTTAGGAGATACTCTATCCTAGAAAAATATGGGTTTATGAAAAACACCAAGCGTGCTTGACTTTTGGTACAAACTTGAATTTCCTCAAAAATGACACTTTGTATCAACTCTCACCCCTATATATGTTTTCATTCTTTTCCTCAACCCATCCTTTATTTTTTGGCACTCGGAATTGTTTTCAATCCCTCTTTTTCTTATATATTTTTCATGTCAACAAGGACTCCCCCTCTTTATCTCTCAACCCTAGATAATCATACATGAAAAATCCTGTTATGCCTTTACTTTGAAACTTTTTATCATTCACTATCATCCAATATATTTAGGCAAGACAACCAATATAAAATTTCAAAATATATCCAGTAGACATAGATCAAGAGTGTAACTCAAAAACCATAGCACATCATCAACACAATTTACTTGTTTCACACAAAACTTAAATCATGTATCATATCATAAAACCAATAATGCAAGTCAAAACCAAATCATGACATAACACCACATAATATAGCATGAACATAAATGTATCATACATAAAACATCAGGATAGTCATGCAATAAAACATGAGAAAGTAGCAAGGGCCAAAGCCCTGAAGTCGTCAAAATGATACAGATCCAGAATGAAGAGTGTTTGAGAGATATAAAAATACATCATCAAATGAATACTCTCAACACTAAGCTGCTCTAACTGCTGTGTCAACCCATCACATCATGTCGTCGTCACCACCTAGAGGAGGAGGAGGAGGAGGAGGGGCCTAATAAGCGAGATGCAGCTGTCGTAGCATCTCGTACATGTCGTCCTGCCGGCTCCAGAATCCTTGACAGAATTCCGTGAGGCCATGAACCTCCCCCTGGATCATCGCCTGGGTCTCCTGAAATCTGTGGATCTCCTCCCGGATACCGTGCACGTCCTCCTAGAGCCCGTGAACATCTGATCGAAGCTGAGTAAACTCTGCGCATGTAACCATCTCAGCAGGCTCCTCATCCAAGCTGGACGACTCCGGGCGCTGCCTCTATACAAATGCCCCCTGCCGACTCTCAATACCTGCCAAGGACAGTTGGCGTGTGCCAATCTAGTCATAGTCCCTGGACAGGTGCCTGACCTCACCGCTAGTGACACGGATACCGAACCGCAACTGGAAGAATTCGGTCAGAACGTGGCAGAATGACATGTATATTTTCCCATTGACACTTTGGGAAAATGGCAGATGGAGGTAAATACATGGAGGGAGACGTCTATATCCAACCTCCTCTCTAGGGCATACATCATCACTAGATGGGGCAGTCGGATCCTTGCCCTTCCCTTGGTGATGATGGGTAACAGACATTCTAACACAATCTTATATAGCACATGGCTGAAGGGACTCATAGGCTTTCCATCAAAAATGTGCTCAGACTCATGCATATGCCTCCTAAAGTAATTGAGATGAATCTGATCGATGGTGACATTAGGAAACTCAAGAGGCTCAACAACAGTAGGAAAATAGGTGTTTATATTGTTGGATTCCCTACACTCTAAAAAAATGGCTAAAACCATAGCTGAAAAAGGAATGGTGACTCCAGCTATTCTTGACTCATAAAGATTATTTTCAGAGTCAATGCATGTCAAATTGGCATAAAATTCCTTGCATAAGTCAACATTAATATCATGTTGACAATACACTAGTTGTTCTATTCCAAAGTGGGTGATCATCTTAGTGATTTGGGGTGACTTCTCTTGAAAGTAGGTCTTATTCAAATACTTACAATTCATCGATACAAATTCATTTTCCTGAAATCTCTTCTTGCATTCTAGAGACCTGAATCTAGACTCTCTTGGGGCTTGCTGACCTTGACGGGATGAACCCTCACCCATTGACCTCTTATTCACAACCCTAATATCCAATACCCAAACACATGCATACCAAACCATCCCATAAATGAAAAGGACAAGGAAAACATGAAACAATATTCACATTAGTCCCAAATCATTGATTAAATGAGCAAAAAGCAACTGTAAACTCGGTTACCTCTTGGCCAGTCGCTTCATGATGGGAATGAGGAGAGATTGGCTTGAGAAGACGAGTTTTCACTAACCCTAGGAGTAGATCCGAGGTAGAGGGAGGCTTAGGAAGGAAGTTTAGGGCTCAGAAGAAGCTTAGGACACGAGAGGAGTTGAGAGGAGGAAGAAATCGCCGGGGGTGGTAAGCCAAAACCCTAGGTTTGGCCACCCTCGCGTAGCCCGATCCAACATAAAACCCGCAGACCAGTCGACTGCCAGGAGGGCAGTCGACTGCGAAAACATATAGAGGGTTTCTCACTCTAGGACCAGTCGACTGGGGCAGTCGACTAGTACACCTTATAGAACCTTTCTCGCTCTAGTACCTGTGACTGCCATGAGGTTAGTCGACTGATACTGAAAACTTAGTTTTCCAGTCCTAACTTCAGAAATGTCTAACTAATTTCACAAAACTCCAAAAAATCTGAAATTTCGTGGAGAGATTTATGGATCCTATGTCTACTTGAGAAAAATATGTTTTCAATCAAAACTATTCCGAATCCCAGGATTGGTACAAACTTCAAAGTTATCAAAATTGGGTCATTTAATCTCAACTAGAAGTTCTAATTTGGACCTCTTCTTGATGCTTCTTCCCATACTCATTCATAATACATTAATAACATCAAGTTACTTGGCATTTACACTTTAAAACTGATTTCTTTCAATTATAGTCTAATTTTCAATCTTTTACTCCATAAATCTCCCATTAGTGTGCCAATTCTCTAGGTTTAAGGCTAACCTAAGCCTTTTTAACCCTCTTGGCACACTTTATAGCCCACCTAGTCTCCTAGAAGAAAATCACCTGAGATCCATTGACCATGGATCCCTTCTTGGCTTCTAGAGCTCTCCCTTGAGCTCCTAGCCCTAGTCACTTCCCTAGTTAACTCATCTACAAATGCAAGACCACACTAGTGCTCTTCCGGTGCTTCTTGACCTTCCACTACTACTCTTTTCACCCTATAGACCTTTTTCTTGGTCAATTCCTTTTCTTTTCCTTTAAATGGATTTTCTTTGCCATTTTTGATCTTTTTCTCTATCATAGTTATAGGGCACCCTTGAATATACCATTTTACTAGCAGTTGCCCTCCTAGGGTGGTATCCCAATTCCGACCTACCATTCCTAAGAGGTTGATCTTTTTGCATTTTGCTTGCCCCCTTAGACCCTCTAATGACTCTATCTAGGTTTTTCTCTATCTTATCAAGTTTTGCTCTCAAAACTTGATTTTCTTTTTCTAACTTCCTAACCTTAGAATCATTAGACCTAAATTGATCATGCCTAGGTTTACCCATTTTTCTAGGCATAAGTCTCCCTTTCTTAGGGTTTATGTCTTGGTCCTTAGCCCTAGAATTCCTAGATTTATCATGAAACTTAGAATTTTTGGTGTTTTGGCATGCAATAGTGTTTCTATTCCTATCATAATATTTAAAACCAAAATTACATCTAGGCAAGCAATTGTTATTAATTCTATTATTCATACAAGCATTTTGAGCATAAGTAGAATTAGGGATTACCTCCCTTACCCTTCGGGCTCCCCCTTGATGTGTGCTCTTCTTTCTTTCTTCTTTCTCCCATTTCTTAAGGTGCTCCATCTTCTTGAGCTCTCCTTTCCTTGGACATTTTGTATTATAATGTCCTAGCTCCCCGCATGTGAAGCATCGAATTCTCCTTCTTTTCTTTTGAGCTTCCTCATTCCTATAACCCTTGTTAGAATTTAAATTAATTGAAATGGGTTTGGATTTTACCTCCTTTTTACCTTTCGGGCACTTGTCCTTCTAGTGCCCCTTTTCGTTGCAACTAAAGCATGTGATGTGCTCTTTCGATTTAGCTTTGGTGGAGGTTGAGGTTTCTTCTTGCTCTTGTATGGGTGAGGGTCTCTCCTCCCCCTCAATCCTTGAAGTTGATGCTTCCTCTTCTTCTCTTGAGGTGGTGACCTCTTCCATTTCTTCCTCTTCGGATGTTGAAGATCTCTCACTCTCTTCTTCCACTTCACTTGAGGATGTAGATTATTCAATTCCCTCCTCTTCTTGAATCATGGGGCTTTTCTCCTTAGGCTCTTGAGTTTGTGTAGGAATCTCATGATATCTTTTCAATTTATCCCATAATTCATATGCATTTTCAGATTTACCTACAACACGCAAAACATTGTTAGGCAAAAGATTTACTAAGATACTAATTACCTTTTCATTTGCTTTTGCTTGATCTTGTTGTTCTTTGTTCCAATATCTAGGACGAAGCCTCTTTCCGTGCTTGTCCTTTAGAACTTTGATGGGTTCTTCTATTGCTATCCTATACGCCCAATCTATGCTAAGCCAAGTCTCCATCCTTACTTTCCAATAGCCGAAATCCTCATGATCATATGTTGGTGGTGAATTAATATCGTCCCCTAGCTTATCCTCCATCTTTTCCCCTCTAACTTTCTTGCTCCTTTGGCAGTTAGTCCAATCGAGAGCGGTCCTTCGCTCTGATACCAATTGATAGATCGCTTGCGTACGCTAGAGGGAGGGTGAATAGCGTTTCTTCGGATTCTTTGGCCTACACGGTTAGTTTACGCAGCGGAATATACAATAAAAATAATAAGACAAAACTAACCAATGCTAACAATGAAGATTTACTTGGTATCCACCCCGGACGGGTGACTAATCCAAGAATCCGTCAGTGGATCAATCCCCGGATAACCTCCGGCTAGTCCTTATCGCTCTTTGTGGGTGGACAAACCTCGCAACAGCACCTTGACACGATCTGGACTAAAGAGACTACTAACAAGCCTTAACCAAGCTTGTTTCGTCAAGAGAAGAAAGTAGGAAATGAGTCCCTTTAAATAGGGCTAGAATCTGAAACAGTCGCTACCAGTCGACTGCCCCTAGTGTAGTCGACTAGTCCCACTCAGATTCGACCGTTATAGTACAACGTTCGAATCTGCCAGCATGTTCTAGCCTACTCCAGTCGACTGCCCCTGGGGCAGTCGACTGTTCCGAAGCTATGCCTAGGGTTACACTCCCCGAGTACATTTCACTCGCACTCGAACCCTTCCCGGCTTAGCCCCTGAGTACAAACACTCATACTCAGACCCTCACAACCCGGTTGACACTTCACTAGCAGCCTCGACTGTTGCCTTCACGCCCTCTTAATATTTGGCCCTAGTCCCTCGGATGCACACCCAAGCCTCCAGCTTGCCTCCATGCCACCCTTCACGTACGGCTCAAAGTCCGCGTCCCTCGGCTCATCGTCCCTACTATCCACGGTCCCTCAGATGCGCACGCAAGCCTCGAGCTTGCCTCCATGCCATCCTTCACCCGAAGACATCAACCAAGTCCATGTGTACCAGTACACCTGCACACTCATGTACACATATTAGTCCAACAGCAATCCCTAGCTTAACCATATTGCCCTCACACATCGACACACCATGATCCTCCAGATCATAGGGTCGATTGCCCCAACACAGGCCACCCTTCGTTCCTCTAGGATAGTCTACGAACAGACGTACCTCCGTACGATATTTTAACTTTTCAGTATCTCCTTTCAGCACATGTGCTGGACTACCCCAAATCCGAACATGTTCTAGACTGGGCTTGCGCCCAGTCCACAGTTCTGTGGGAGTATAAGGGACTGACTTAGATAGAACCAAGTTTAGTATGCACGCTGCCATTTCTAGAGCGTATCCCCAGAACGAATCAGGTAAGTCTGAATAGCTTATCATTGACCTAACCATTCCCATAAGAGTCCTATTCCTTCTTTCTGCAACTCTGTTCTGTTGGGGTGTACCGGGTGCAGTTAGCTGGGATTGAATCCCAGGTTCTGATAAATAGGTCCTAAACTCTCCAAAGAGGTACTCACCACCATGATCTGATCGTAGTATCTTGATACTCTTACCTTGATGTTTCTCCACATCAGCCTTGAATTCTTTGAACTTATCATAGCATTCAGACTTGCGGCGCATCAGGTAAATGTACCTATACCTTGAATAATCGTCAATGAAAGTGACGAAATATTTAAAGCCACCTCTAGCCTGGATTGACATGGGACCACACAAATCAGAATGAATCAGTTCTAACACATCCTTGGCCCTATACCCCTTAGCCTTGAAAGGCCTCTTGGTCATCTTACCTTCCAAGCAAGACTCACAGGTCGTGAGATCCTCCACCACCAATGAACCCAGGGGCCCATCGGCTATCAATCTCTGAATCATACTAAGGTTAATATGACCAAACCTAAGGTGCCAAAGATATGTCTGATTCATCTTAGAAGGCTCTTTTCTCTTATTTGAGTTAGATGATGAGTTATTTACTTCAGTATGCATCATGGGAGGTTTGGGTTCTAGAGTATACAGATTGCTGACCATTGTACCCAAACAGATAATCTCTCTGTTTCTCTTAATAACAACTTTATTACTAAAAGTAACAGAATATCCATCCTTAAACAACTTAGAAACTTAAATTAAATTCTTTCTAAATGAAGGTACATAAAGGCAATCCCTCAAAACTAACACTTTATTTCTCTCAAAAGATAAATAAAAGACTCCCACTGCAACTGCTGCTACTTTTGTAGCATCACCCATGTAGACCACGATTTCTTCAACCGCTAGCCGTCGGGCTTCCTGGAACCCCTATAGAGTTTTGCAGACATGGTCAGTGGCTTCTATATCTACACACTAGGTACTAGTAAATAGCACCGCTAAACATGTTTCAACGACTAAGGCTGAAGAAATACCTTTGCTTTGATGACAGGGACCGTCCGACTTCCAGTGCCCAGTTTGCTTGCACGTGAAACACTTGCCTTTCGGCTTCTTCACGCCAGTCCGAGGTCCTTGCGATGCTCCTGCTTCTTGAACACTCCTCGTTTCTTCTTCTTCCTATCTTTCGGCTCAGAAGAAGAAACCTTTTGAGTTACTAAGGCCTGTGAGTTCTGATGAAAGAGAGCCTTTGTCGCTTGGAGTTCTCCTAACAGTTCACCCAACGTATAATTCCTTTTGTTCATATTATAGTTGAGCCTGAACTGTTCAAAACTCCTTGGCAGAGACTGGAGTATAATATCGACCTGGGATTCCCCGTTGATTTCTGCTCCAAGTACCTCAATCTGATTGAGGTGAGCCATCATCTTTAGGACATGATCCCTCACGGGTGTCCCTTCAACCATAGTGGTTGACATCAGACTATTCATCGCACTTTTCCTAGCAGCCCGACCTTGGTGACCGAAGAGATCTTTGAGGTTCAGCATCATGTCACTAGCAATGGGCATGGCCTGATGCTGATGTTACAGCACATTCGACATAGATGCCAGAATGTAACACTATGCCATCTCATCTACCTTTTTCCACTTCTTATAACTCTCCCTCAACTCTTCACCAGAGTCTTCTCTAGGCTTTTCCGGGCATTCCTCGAAGAGTACAAATTTGTACTCCTCAGCAGTGAGGACAATGTCAAGGGTCCTCTACCAGTCTATGTAATTTGGTCCAGTAAGTTTATTGTCCTTAAGAATTGTTGCTAGTACGTGGAGTAAAAGTCATTATGAAAAACCTGAGAATCATAACATACACTACTTTAGAAATCGAAAATAAATTGATTCCTCAAACTAATTAATTTTCAAAATCAACCATCACCCTTATACTATTGGTGCAGGAAGCACCATATCAAACCTTGTTTTGATATTGGCAAAGGATTCAAAGTTAAGTATTATTTGTCATCTAATAAAGTTACTCAAGTGTGCAGGAAAGTCCTAGTTAATCTAGGCAAGAAGCCCTGGCCGCGGGATGGGCAACTAAGTCCTGATGTAAGGTTGGGCACTAAGTCCTGGCCGAGGGCTAGGTACCTAAGACCTGACCAAGGGTTTGGCACTAAATCCTGGCCGAGGGCTACGCACCGAAGACCTGGTTCGAGGAATTGGGCACTAAGACCTGGTCGAGGGCTGGGCACTAAAAACCTGGTTCGAGGAATTGGACACTAAGTTCTGGTCATGGACTGGGCACGAAGACCTGGTGAGTAAAGCTGGGCAAAAGTCCAACCGGAGGAGCCGGTTGGCAAAAAGGTAAATTCTCCTGAGAGGAGTAGGTGAGGACGCGTTCCCCATCGAGGGAACATTTGGCGTCGGTTCGACCTAGGGTTCCATTTGGGAGACCCGAAGTCAGAACCAAGACAGCTACGGCTGTAAATAATGACTAACACGCTTGCTTGGTTGTTTTAGAACTAACCTTGGTTATAGGGACCGAAAGATTGTGTTTTTGCAGCTCAGACACCCCAAAGGAGTGGGGTGGTTCATTGGACTAAGCGCCCGGGAGGTCACGGCCACCCAAGGTAAAGGGGAAAACTGCCAAGAAGCAAGACTCCTTCAAAACACATTGGGCTAGGCGCCCAGGAGGTTCCGGGCGCCCAAGGTTAAAGCCAAAGCGGCCATCGAAGCACATTCGCCACGAAGCCAATGGACCAGGTCGACTCAGGCGCCCGAGAGGTCGCAGGTGCCCTAGTCATCCCAGGTGCCAAATCGAAGGGGATAAGTGTTGACAGAGCTGCGGATTGAGGTTCTCGCAGGTGAAGGCATGTGTCAGGCACCCCTAACGGATCAAGCGCCCCCATGGGCACTATAAAAGGGGGCTCGACCCCAAGGCTTCAATATCACTGTTTCTCAACGCTCCAAAGCTTTTCGTTCAAGCGCTACGCCCCAGCAAACTCCGACTTCATGATCCCAGTGTCGACGATGACCCTCTGCTCCGAAATTCGATCAACCTCGGGCGTCGGTAACGAAAAGTGTAGCAATTTCGATTCCTGATATACTCTTGTACTTCACTTGTAAATCTTTATTGCGATTATTGGATTGCCCAAAGTAAATGGTCAAGGACTGTGGGCCTTGGAGTAGGAGCCGACCTCGACTCCGAACCAAGTAAAAAAATTGACTTGTGTTCTTGTGCAATTTATTTCTTTCTGTTGCGTATTTGCTCTTTCTTAGTCCGAAAAGTTTTTAATGATATTCGCTTCTTTCGGCTGCGCCTTTTTCAATTTTGAATTTTCATCTTTTCACCATTCATTAGAGTTGATAAAACGATCAATTTTTGAAAATTTGTCATAAATTGTTTTTTTATTATTTTAATATTTTTCTCGAAATTCGAGTTACCTTAACTCGAGCAAAATTTTCGACATTGAACTCTTATTTTTTTCACCATTAATCAGAATTGATAAAGCCAACATTTTTAAAAAATTTGTCATAAATTTTTTATTATTTTACCTCAAAATTCGTGTAACACCCTTTGAGCTATTTTTTTTCATTCTCCCGCACTACTAATTCAAGGTCAAGTCTTGGTACATTTTTGGTGTTTCTTTTGTGTACGAGGTTTAAACTAAATGGCCAACCAAGAGTGGAACAGTGCCCGTCCACTGCTATTCTCCGGTGAGAACTTCAATTTTTGGAGAAGTCAAATGGAGTCCCTTCTAAAAGCCCACATGGACTTATGGCTGATCATCCAAACGGGATTCTCTTTTCCCGTAGAAGATGAGTTATCAATCGAGTGGGACAAACTGGATGAACAAACCCTCAATCAAATCGAGACCGATGCAAGGGCAACTGCAAACCTACAATGTGGGCTAACCAAGGAGCAACTCGAACTAGTAGGTCCATTCAGATGTGCTAGAGAAATTTGGAAAAAATTAATTAACCTTCATCACGAGATCTTAGATGAAGAAGAAGAACAGATAAGTTATTTTGCATACTCGGCTCAAGCTCAAATAGCCGAATAGAGTTGGCACCCGACTTCAAAATTGACTCTGGATCAAAAGATGAAACAGAATCCATACCATACTGTGAATTCGAGCTAGAGTCAGAAGACGAATTGACTGAGACAAAAATGGCAACCAATTTCGAATTTTTTTCAGAATTACAATTAAATAATCACACTGATACTGTAATGGTCGAGAAAGGTATAATTTCAAGTGCAAGGAAAACTCCAAAGAAGAAGTTTCAACCTGTACCCGAGTCTGACTCAGACTCGGAATCAAAAGACAGTAAAGGAGATCGACCCAAACTGGTTCGATTGGCTCATGATCATTACAAGAGTACTGGACAAACAATCGAGAAAGGTAAATTTTCAATATTTGAAAATCTAATATTTACCTTGAATAATATGATTGATTCATATAAATTAGTTAAGCAAAATTTTAGAAAATTGAAACAAGAAAATGAAACCTTGAAACATAAGGTCAATATGCTAGAAAATTTAATTCATAATCTTGCTGATTTTGAAAATCCGGAGAATTACTCCAATTGTGAACTTACTTAGATAATTGTTTGCTTTAATTGTGTTGCTTTTTATCTTATTTTTTTATAATGCTTAGAATTAGGTTTGGTTAGATTAAGGACAAAGTGATTTAGTTGAAATTTGAATAACATAGTATTGGGTGGAGGTGAGATAATAGTACGTTAGAGAAACCTTTCTAATAAGGTCAAGTACACCCTACTTGGTCTGTTTAGTCTGGCGGAACTAGCCGAAGGTACCAATCCAAGACCCGAGCTAGTTAGACCAAAATCTTTCAAGAAGTAACTTGAAGATGAATTTTCTATAAAAGGCTTTGTCAAGGAAAGAGTTGATGATCCAATAAGGCTACGGCTAAAGAAGGCCTAGTGCCTCGCCAAGACCAGGAAGCCAAATATAGAAAATCAAATTCACATTACTATTGTCAGATTTGAATCTAACATAAATTTCAACTAATCTTAGATTCAACACAATTTTGCAAAATAGACTTAAACTAAATAAGCATTTTCAAAATTAATTTAACCTTTTAAAATTAACCATGCTTTTCAAACTTAAAATTTTCATTTTTTAAAACATCTCACAAAACAGATAAGGTAACCTGTTTTGTCATGTAGAACTGGGTGAGATGCCTAGGACCTAATAATGTAGTTCAATACTTTTTCAAAATCAACTCAATTCTTTCCAAAATTAACTCTAAATTAACTCTACATGTTTTCCACTCAACATTTTTTTCAAAAACTGAATTTCATTTGTTTTCAAAATTAACTCATCAAACTAAGTCTTGATTGAATTATAGTAAGACCTAGGACTTGATTGGGTCAATTATTGATTGGTAAAACCAAGACAACATATTCAAAACCTGGTCAATACTGAAGTCCCTTAAGGCACTTAGATAAAGTCGGACGTGTCGGATACAAGGGGAGTTTTTTTAATATTTTTGAAAAATTTAGATTTTTCAAAAACCTTATGCTCTAAAACTTATTATCATCTCAAAATAAGGTTTTCAAAAATTGATTCAAAAACCTTCGTATATTACTATCTCTTTGAAAAATTATCATCATTTCAAAATATTTTTCGAAAACTGTGCTATCATTCCAAGTTGTGTCTTCAAAAATTTATCTCCTTGAAAGTTATCATACTTAGAAGGTTATTCAAAATTGTTCTTTTAAATTTTGATAAACCCTAAAGACACAGAGGAAGTCTTCTTCATGATCTACAAGGACTCTTAGGATGTGTCAAATTTAGGGGGAGTCTAAAAAGAAAACTTTATGACTATTATTTTTCGAAAATATTTCTAGCAATTTGTTTTGAAATTATTAGATAATTTTTTTGATCTAAACTGAACCCTAAAGACTTAGAGGAAGAGTACTTGTGGTCAACAAGCTTCCTAGGACTGGGTCAAGTTTAGGGGGAGGTCAAATTAAAAGAATTATTGAATATTTCAAGGCGATATGTTTTCATGAATGTATTTTCAAAAAGAACTTATGGATTTCATGCATGTATTTTCAAATCCTTCTGAAAACATAAGTAATTTCCTTTCCAATATTATAATTTTTTTTAAAATATTATTATTTTCAAAATGTTTTTTTTAATAAAATTAATTTGAAATAATATTTCTCTTAAGCTTGGATAAATTTCCAGGACACTTAAGGAAATGTCCTTGTAGCTAACAAGGCTTCCTAGGATTGTGTCAGACTGGAAGATAAACCAAGTCAAGTAAAATATTGTGCCTTCAAAAGTTCATACATTTTTCAAAATGTACTTGCATATATTTTCAAAATACTATCATTTTGGCTTATCAAAATTCTTTTTGGAAATAGTATTTACTTGAGTTGGAGAATTTCCAGGACACTTAGGGAAATGTCCTTGTAGTTAACAAGATTTCCTAAGATTGTGTCAGATTGGATAAGAAACCAAAGCAAGTAAAATATTATGTGTTAAAAACAATATTTTTGTAAGGACTTTCAAAAGATAAGTATATGCGTGAGACACCATCTACTACTCCACTAAATTTGATCTATTTTAGATGTTCTGATATATCCTATTTTAGATGTTCTGATATATCATAGTCTCATTTAGTATTATTTATAATACCTCGGGAGCCAATGAAACTATTTTAGTAAAATTCAACTGTCTCAATTCCCGAGCGATCGCACCAAAAACCAAGTAATTTTCTTTAATATTTTAAAAGTGCTTATGTTTTTCAAATTCATAATATTTCTCAATAGTACTAATATTTTTTCAAAAAAAAAGGGGCATAATATTGTTCAAAAGTACTTGTATTTTTTTAAAAGAAAGTTTATGATATTTCTATTTTTGAGCATCAATTCTTCATTCTTTCAAAATTTTGTTACTTAGAAATTATCATAATTCTTTACATTATTTCACTCAAATTTTTATATTTTTTCAAGACTCATAAGCTCTGATACACAAATTTTAAATTTCTTTCAAAATATATTTTTCAAAAATTTCTTTATTGATATATGGCCAAGGGGGAGAGAAAAAAAAGTGAAAATTAAATTCTTCCTTAAACTCCTTCCCTCTTTTCAAAGAAAGATTATCTTAGAAGCTCTCACCTTTGTAATACCCAGAAAATTTTGTTTCAAAATATCATTTCAAACTGAACTTATGAGAATGTTTAGAACTCTTTTCAAGTATTCTTTCGAAAAGCTTCAAAGGGAAAATTTTCAAATCATGAGGGAGCTTTGTGCAATGTTTCAGTTTTGCATTTGGAAATTGTTTAAAACATAAGGAGAAGAGTTTCACATTAAGGGGGAGAGAAAGAAAGAGAGAAAAGAATTTTTTTATCTCTTTTTCAAAAAGTAAAACAAAGATTTCTAAGTACTTAAAAATTTTTTTTGTGCAAAGTGTTGTTAAAACTTCAAAGTACTGTCAAAATACTTCAAATGTTTTCAAGTATTTCTAGTGCTTCAAAATTTTCTAAGTATGTCTAAGTGTTTCAAACTTTTTTTGGTACATGTTTTCTACCTAAGTAAAATCTTCCTTATAAACAAAATTTTTTTGAGCAAAAACTTTTGGAAATTTTGGCAAAAGTTTCTAAGTAAAGTTTTTTGGTGAAAATCTTGTCTAGAAATTTCTTAAAGATTTTATTTTTCAAAATGTCTAAAGTGTTTCCAAGCAATCGCTTTTAAGTGTGCAAATTTTTTTTAGTGAACAAAATTTTCCCAATTCTCAAAGTGGAAACATTTTTAAGGGGAGTTTGGCTTCAAAATCTTGCCTAAGTAAATTTTTTTTAGTAGAATTCTTTTTGCAAAGCCTTGTAAGTAAAAGATTTTGTTGAGGCAAATGCATTTACTCTATTTTTGAAAAAACACTTTGTCAAAAACATAGAAGTTTTACAAAATCTCAAAACTCCAAATTAGAAACCTTGTTCGCCCATGTATGTTTTTGATATATGTCAAAGGGGGAGGAAAGGTCAAAGTTAAGTATTTTATAACACAAGTATTCAGGGTTTTAGGGGGAGTATGAGAAATAAAGGATTTTGTTTTTCAAATCTACATTTATTCTGTTCATAACTGCTATACTTCATTGATTTTTACCTTCTTTTCTTAACTGTTATAAGTTTTTACTTAACTTTGAATTGTGTTGCCATAAATCAAAAAGGGGGAGATTGTTAGTGCAGGAAGCACCATATCAAACCTTGTTTTGATATTGGCAAAGGATTCAAAGTTAAGTATTATTTGTAATCTAATAAAGCTACTCAAGTGTGCAGGAAAGTCCTAGTTAATCTAGGCAAGAAGTCCTAGCCCGGGCTGGGCAACCAAGTCCTGACGTAAGGTTGGGCACTAAGTCCTGGCCGAGGGCTGGGCACCGAAGACCTGGTTCGAGGAATTGGGCACTAAGACCAGGCCAAGGGTTGGGCACCGAAGACCTAGTTTGAGGAATTGGACACTAAGTCCTGGTCATGGACTGGGCACGAAGACCTGGTGAGTAAAGTTGGGCGAAAGTCCAACCGGAGGAGACGGTTGGCAAAATGGTAAATTCTCCTGAGAGGAGTAGGTGAGGACGTGTTCCCCGTTGATGTAACATTAGGCGTCCGTTCGACTTAGGGTTTCATTTGGGAGACCCGAAGTCAGAACCAAGACAGCTACGGCTGTAAATAATGACTAACACTCTTGCTTGGTTGTTTTGGAACTAACCTTGGTTACAAGGATCGAAGGATTATGTTTAGTTCAGACGCCCCAAAGGAGTGGGGTGGTTCATTGGGTTAGGCACCCCGGAGGTCACGGGCGCCCAAGATAAAGGGCCAAAACTGTCAAGAAGCAAGACTGCTTCGAAACACATTAGGCTAGGCGCCCAGGAGGTTCCGGATGCCCAAGGTCAAAGCCAAAGCGACCATCGAAGCAGATTCGCCACGACACCAATGGACCAGGTCAACTCAGGCGCCCGAGAGGTCCCGGGCGCCCCAGCCAGCCCAGGTGCTGAATCGAAGGGGATCAGCGCTGACCGAGCTGCAGATTGAGGTACTCGCAGGTGAAGGCACGTGTCAGGTGCCCCCAATGGATCAGGCGCCCCATGGGCACTATAAAAGGGGGCTCAACCCCAAGGCTTCAATATCACTGTTTCTCAACGCTTGAAAGCTTTTCGTTCAAGTGCTACGCCTCGGCAAACTCCGACTTCGAGATCCCAGCGCCGATGACGACCCTCTGTTCTAAAATTCGATCAACCTTGGGCGTCAGTAACGAAAAGTATAACAATTTCAATTTCCTGATATACTCTTGTACTTCACTTGTAAATCTTTATTGCGATTATTGAATTGCCCAAAGTAAACGGTCAAGGATCGTAGGCCTTGGAGTAGGAGCTGACCGCGACTCCGAACCAAGTAAAAAATTGACTTGTGTTCTTGTGCAATTTATTTCTTTCCGCTGCGTATTTGCTCTTTCTTAGTCCGAAAATTTTTTAACGATATTCACCCCCCCTCTATCTTTTTCTTCGATCAAACATATACAACGAGAAATTCACATGCCACGATGGTGTGGACGTATACGAATCCCTACATTCATAAGAGGAGGTTTTACCCATCGATCTTACTATCTTGTCAACCTAACTTTTTGACAAGTAAGATCAATAGTTGGTTTCCTTCGGCTCTGTAAAATAATAGCAGTGACTCCGATGGGGAGGATACTATTATTCGCATCTAAGTGTGCACCATTACACGACACTAAAAAAATTATTTCGGATTATATGCCTTCCGATGGGGAAGTGTGCACGCTCTTCAATAACTTCCTATAGTCTTTTTTGACCCAGTGATCCGCAGAACAAGTCCATCCGATAGGGAGAAAGGCACTCAGAGTCGACGCGCAGACTTGTTCGCATCACTTATCGAATTGTAATGGAAGTCGCGGGACCCTTAGGGTCCCTCCCCCACTTAGTAATTTATCTCGAGAAATTTTCTTAGCATAATCACACAACCAAGCACACAACCAATAACATGAAAATAAAATAATGAAAAATCCTAGATTTTCCAACTTTCATAGCCCCTTGGTCTCTCATGTGCCTCCAGTCGTGTCGTCACTTCGTCCGCTCGTCCCTTCCTTCTGCGGATGCTACCTTGAGGGATCTTTGAAATGAAATGAAAAGCTAATTATTTACATCATTGATCCTATACTCCATGAAGGAGTGTACATGAAATCTAGATCAACTGTAAATGAAAAACTCGGCTAAACATGTGCCGTATTTAATTACAAAAATTAAATACCTAGCCTCGTCAACCCCGAGGATTAATTAATTACAAAAATTGCAAAACAATCTCACAATCACATATTTGGCCATGAAGATGGAATCTCGTGCCTGCAACACAAAGTTAGCCTACGTACATCCATAGATCATCAAAATAAAATGTATGAAAAATTGCAAAAATTAACCAATTCTAAACACACAAAGCCGGAAACCTCAGCTCTGGTACCAATTGTAGGGTATGGCTTGGTGGGTTTCCTAAGCGAATACCTGGTCTATCCGGGAGACCTCCCCACGTCTACGGATTAAAAAATTAATCCGAGTGAAGACCCGTCTCTCATCGACTGTCTCGTGCCGTATCGAATGATCCAAATTACAACTTAGCCAATTACCAAAATTGGCCTTGTAATTTGCTCGACCGTTCGACCGTGGAAAAGGCGACGAGTTGACTGCCGACTTTTGTGTTTATGGTCGGGGTCTAGTTAAGAATTTATTTATCATATTTTAAAAACAAAACAATAAATTCTTAAACATAAAATGATGAGGCATATGATCATGGCACAAAATCAACATAAGGAAATACAAAGGAGCATATGGAAAGTTATACCTTTCCGATCACCTCGCGGTCTTCTACCTTATGTCCCTCCATTCGCGGATGTTGTGTGGGAGACAATCTACTGCGATCCGAGATCACCAAGAGCTCCAACGGAACCCCTTCTTACAGCCAACCAAAACCCTAGCCACTAGGGTTTGTGCCGCCGGCCCTCCTCTTCCTCTTCCATTGTGCCGCCGATCGCCGGAGCCGCTCCAAGCCCTACGACCAGCAGTAGACCTAGAGAGGAAGGAGAAGGAGATGAAGAAGGAGAGAAATCTCCTTCTACCTCACCCAAAACCGCCCGCAATCCTCTTCTTCCTCACCCTTGCGCCGCCGCCGCAACCTAGGGTTGCGGCGCCTTCTCCCAGCCGCCGATGGCCTCTCCACCCATGGTGAGTTCCAAAAAAGGGAGAGAACTTCCCTCCCTTATCTCTGTGAATCCCAGCCGAAAGATGGTGTAGAGAGGGAGAAGAACCGAGGAGTGGAACTCCTCTTCCTCTTGTTAGCGCCGACCGAAACCTAGGAGAGAGGGAGAGGAGAGGAGAGAGGGTTGGGGTCTTGGCTCTTGGATTGATTAACTAGCTCTTGGTTTCTTGATCTCATAGGGTATTTATAGGTCTAAGGCAGGGACCAAGAGGAGGAGTTGGTTCTTGGCCCACTAATGGATCTAAACTCAATCCATTAATTAAGATCCATTCCACTAAAAGATCTTAATTGAACTTCTTCACCAACCCCCATATTTTTATATGGGGTCCACATATTATGAGTCGTCCATCCCCCCCATGTTTATGATCTCGCATGCCCGTTAATTAAGTAAATTACTGACAATTTAAATTAATTAACTTCTGGATCCTTGATTAGTACTACTCAACATTATCAACGGGCCGGATCAAATCCACCTGCAGGGTATAGCACGATGAACCTTTTTAGCTCATCAAGGGGGCATCATCATCCTGACTTACTAGGACACGGATTCTGTCAATAATCATCGCACATCATATTATTAATATTATCTCCCAACTTACCGGGTCTATCAATCTAACAGAATATATCTCGCTCATTGGTAAATTAAAGAAATAATAATTAATAATATATACCCGATATTATTTCAGGATTAAGGGATCGTCCTCTATAATATAAGCTGAGGTCCTATCCAATTATCTAGTCAGTACAAATCAGATAACCTCGGGTTTTGGTCATGCTCAATATACTCAAAGCACACTAGTGTAGTTCTATGGTCAAGACTAACCACACCTAACTACACTACAACCATCCCGATGGATTGTCCAATTCCATCTCGGTTGTGAGCTTCTTATTTATACTAAGCAAGGAACTGATAACACGATCTTCCGTGTGACACCACACACCATGTTATCTACAATGCAAAGTAAGTGGACTTTGTGTATGTACTAATATAAACAAACATCTAGTGTAGTCGTGATTATCTTTTCATAATAAAGATATTCATATAATAAAAGTCATGTCTTTCAGTATACACATCTTACAGTTCTGAGTCAACTATACCATGAACAAGTATGAGTATACATTGGGGGAACTACTAGGAGAACTCCAGGCGGTAGAGGGGTTGTTTCGTCAGAGTTCACAAGCCTTAGTAACTCAAAGGGTTTCTGCTTCTGTGCCGAAAGGCAGGAAGAAGAACAAACAAGGAGGGTTCAAGAAGGCAGCAACATCGCAGGGACCTCGGACTGGCGTGAAGAAACCGAAAGGCAAGTGCTTCACGTGTAAGCAAACTGGACACTGGAAGGCGGTCTGTCCCGGTCGTCAAGACAAAGATATTTCCTCGTGCTTAATCATTGAAACATGATTAGCGGTGCTATCTACCAGTACCTGGTGCGTAGATACGGGAGCCACTGATCATTTCTGTAATACTCTGCAGGGGTTCCAGGAAACCCAACGGCTGGCTGATAGAGAAATCATGGTCTACATGGGCAATCCTACGGAGGTGGCAGCAGTTGCAGTGGGAGATTTTTATTTGTCTTTTGAGAGAAATAAAGTGTTAGTTCTGAGAGATTGCCTATATGTATCCTCATTTAGAAAGAATTTAATTTCAGTTTAATAAAAGACGAATATTCTATTGCTTTTAATAACAGAGTCGTTATAAAGAGAAATAGAGAGATTATCTGTTCGAGTAGTATGGTTGGCAATCTGTACACTCTAGAACCAAAGACTCCCATGATGCAAACAGAAGTGAATAGCTCGTCATCTAACCTAAGTAAGAGAAAGGAGAATTCTAACATGAATCAGACGTATCTTTGGCACTTTAGGCTTGGTCATATTAACCTTAGTAGGATTCAAAGGTTGATAGTCGATGGACCCTTAGGTTCATTGGTGGTGGAAGACTTCCTAACCTGTGAGTCTTGCTTGGAGGGTAAGATGACCAAGAGGCCTTTCAAGGCTAAGGGGTATAGGGCCAAAGATGTGCTTGAACTAATTCATTCTGATTTGTATGGTCCTATGTCAATCCAGGCTAGAGGTGGCTTTGAATATTTCGTCACTTTAATTGACGATTATTGAAGGTACGGATACATTTACCTGATGAGCCGCAAGTCTGAATGCTTTGATAAGTTCAAAGAGTTCAAGGCTGATGTGGAGAAACATCGGGGTAAAAGTATCAAGACACTACGATCTGATCGTGGTGGTGAGTACCTCTTTGGAGAATTTAGGATCTACCTATCAGAGGCTGGGATTCAGTCCCAACTAACTGCACCCGGTACGCCCCAACAGAACAGGGTGGCAGAAAGAAGGAATAGGACTCTTATGGAAATGGTTAAGTCAATGATGAGCTATTCTGACCTACCTGATTCGTTCTGGGGATATGCTTTGGAAACGGCAGTATATATACTGAACTTGGTTCCATCTAAGTTAGTACCTTCTACTCCCACAGAACTGTGGACTGCGCGCAAGCCTAGTCTAGGACATGTTCGAATTTGGGGTAGTCCAACACATGTGCTGAAGGGAGATACTGATAAATTGGAATCTCGTACGGAAGTACGTCTGTTCGTAGGCTATCTTAGGAGAACGAAAGGTGGTCTGTTCTATAGTCCAAAGAATCAGAAGGTAATCGTTAGCACGAATGTCAGATTCATAGAAGAAGACTATGTGATAAACCACAAGCCCAAGAGTAGACTAGTGCTTGAAGAGTTAAGAGGGGGCGTTCTGACCTTAGGACCAACTGTACAAGAGGATACACCATAAGTCACTGCACCCCGTGACACAGAAGATACACAAGTTGTACCTCGACGCAGTGGGAGGGTTGTGAGATAGCCTGAAAGGCTCATGTTTTTGGGAGAGTCATCGGGCTTGGTCCCAGGTAAACATGAACCGGATCCCTGGACCTATGACGAGGCCCTCCAAGATAAGGATGCAGATTCTTGGCAAAGTGCAATGAACTCTGAGATAGAACCTATGGATTCTAATCATGTCTGGGAGCTTGTAGAACCACCTGATGGTGTAAAAGTCATTGGATGCAAGTGGATCTACAAAATAAAGAGAGGATCAGACGGGAAGGTTGAGGCCTTCAAAGCTAGGCTTGTTGCGAAAGGTTATACTCAGAAAGTGTAACGACCCGGAAAATTGTCTTAATATTTTATTAAAATATTAAGCATGTCTAGATAATTTTCCGAAGGACCTAGAGGCATTAATACGAACATTGGCCTAGAAAATCCATGTTTTCCCCATTTAAATTGGGAAAAAGGGCACTAATGGGCCTTAGGTGGGCTTACTAGTACCATAATTATCGGTGGATTTTAGGTAAAAACTAGTATAAATATAAATAGGATTTAATTAGACATATTAGCATGATTATGGGTAAGTAATAGTTTGATTTTCCTATTTAATTTGAGAAATTAGGTACTAATGGGCTTTAAATGGGCTCCAAAAGTGGGTATTAATTGGGTAAAATTTATATAAATATAAAAGAATTTTATTTAGGAATATTGGCATAATTATGGGTGATTTTTGGAGAATTTTCGAAATAAAAAGGGAATTTTCGAAAATAAGAAAAAAAGGATCAAATAAAATAAAAATAAAGGTGCATGGGGCAAGGATTGAACCTTGGACCTCTTCTGCAACCAATGAATGCTTTAACCAACTCACCTAGCAAGGAATTCTTGTGAGGAATGGAAGTGAATGGTGGTTAAATGGTAGAGGAAGATGAAGGGCCATAGAAAACTCTTCATTCACCACCTTAATGGTTGATTAATAAGGGGGTTTGGGAGTTTCATTCTTCATGCCATCAAGTGCATTTGCTCCTCTCTTCCTTCTCCATTCTTGCCGAGCACTCAAGGAGGACTTCTCCCTTGAGAAAACTTCACAAAAAGTCTCATCCTCCAAGATCTAAGGTCTTCTCAAGTTTCCAAGGGCTAGGTGTGGTCAAGTCTTCTTCCTTCTTTCCATCCAAGGTCTAAAAAAATCAAGAAATCTAAGGTAAGACTCCCTCACCTGTGTTATAATAGTTACCAACGTTTTCCATGATTTTTGGCTGGATATATGGGTGGGTTTCGGATTTAATGTTGAAGGGAAACAAAATCCAGGTTTCTATGGTTCAAAGGTTTCGGCCAGCATGTTCTAGAGGTCCATAATTATGATAAAAATCATGATAATATTATTTGATGTTCCCTTATGATGTTTAGAAGTTAATTGAAATTTTTGGGGATTTTTGGCATGATATATGGGTTAGTTTCGGATTTAATGTTGAAGGGAAACAAAATCCAGGTTTCTATGGTTCAAAGGTTTCGGCCAGCATGTTCTAGAGGTCCATAATTATGATAAAAATCATTATAATATTATTTGATGTTCCCTTATGATGTTTAGAAGTTAATTGAAATTTTTGGGGATTTTTGTCATGATATATGGGTTAGTTTCGGATTTAATGTTGAAGGGAAACAAAATCCAGGTTTCTATGGTTCAAAGGTTTCGGCCAGCATGTTCTAGAGGTCCATAATTATGCTAAAAATCATGATAATATTATTTGATGTTCCCTTATGATGTTTAGAAGTTAATTGAAATTTTTGGGGATTTTTGGCATGATATATGGGTTAGTTTCGGATTTAATGTTGAAGGGAAACAAAATCCAGGTTTCTATGGTTCAAAGGTTTCGGCCAGCATGTTCTAGAGGTCCATGATTATGCTAAAAATCATGATAATATTATTTGATGTTCCCTTATGATTTTTAGAAGTTAATTGAAATTTTTGGGGATTTTTGTCATGATATATGGGTTAGTTTCGGATTTAATGTTGAAGGGAAACAAAATCCAGGTTTCTATGGTTCAAAGGTTTCGGCCAGCATGTTTTAAAGGTCCATAATTATGCTAAAAATCATGATAATATTATTTGATGTTCCCTTATGATCTTTAGAAGTAAATTGGAAATTTTTGGGAATTTTTAGAGTACCCTAGGACACCCTAGGGTCTCGGCCAACATGAGGGAAGCAAAACCCAGAACTTTAAGTTCAAGGGTTTCGGCCAACATGTTTTAAAGGTCTAAAAATATGTTAAAAATCATGATAATGTTATCTACTATGCCCTTATGATGTGTAGTAAGTAACTATAATTTTTGGGAATTTTTGGGGTACCCTAGAGTACCTTAGGGTATAGGTAATTAGGAGGTATGCTTAAGTAAGGTGAAGGAATACCATGTTAACTAAACCTATAGCTTATATGTCATGAAATATACGTTAGGTCATAGAATGTTTAGACATATGCCATGATTTAGGAATGATATGTATGTATGCCATGATGTATGAATGATATGTATGCATGCCATGTCTTACGAATGATATGAATGTATGCCATGCTTATGTGTGTATGTCATGCTATATGAATGATGTGTACCTATGCCATGTCTAAGAAGGAAATGATGAATGAAGGTTAAGTATGATGAATGAATGAATATGCTATGCATGACGATGCCTTTAAGGCATAATGATGATGAAAGAATGATGAACGAATGAATATGCTATGAATGATGATGAATGAAGAAGCATATGAAAGCATTTATTTTATTTTATGGGCTTGTACCGGACCTAAGTAAGGTCCACGGTTCTGGACTACCGATGATGCTGTCCACGGTTCGGGACTACCGATGATGCTGTCCTTACGGTTCGGGACTACCGATGAAGCTGTCCTTACCCTAGTAGGTCGAGATTAGCTACCTCGTATTTACTTAGGGATGCGCGCATATGATGAATGAATGTGGTAGAAGCCAGGGCCCAATACATGTTATGATTATGTTCAAGTATTTAAAAGCCTGTTTTCAAGATTAAGCATCCTTATATATATATATGCACAGTTGCTACATGCATCCATTTATGCTATGCATTATGTTATGAAAAGTATGTTTACGAAAAGTATGTTATGAAGATATGTTCATGCCATGATTTTATTTATGTTTATGCCATGATTTTATTTATGTGTATGCCATGCTTTTATTTATGTTTGTGCCATGATTTTATTTATGTTTATGTCATGATTTTTGTTTATGTTTATGCCATGATATTATTTAAGCTTATGCCATGATATTATTTAGGTTTATGCCATGATGTTATTTATGTTTATGCCATGATTTGATGCTAGTTTAGAATGCCATGCTTTAATTATGTTTATGATAGTTTAGGATGCCATGATTTTATCTATGTTTATGTTAGTTTAGGATGCCATGATTTTATGCTAGTTTAGAATGTCATGCTTTACTTATGTTTATGATGGTTTAGGATGCCATGATTTTATCTATGTTTATGTTAGTTTAGGATGCCATGATTTTATGCTAGTTTAGAATGCCATGCTTTACTTATGTTTATGATAGTTTAGGATGCCATGACTTTATCTATGTTTATGTTAGTTTAGGATGCCATGATGTTATGCTAGTTTAGGATGTCATGGTTTAATTATGTTTATGTTACGTTAGAATGCCATTATTTTGTTCATGCTCATGCTAGTATGGGATGTCATGATTGTAATTAGATTTATGTCATGATTTTATTTATGTCTATATCAAGTATTATGCCATGCAATGATTGTTTACGATGTTTATGTTATGTCAATAATTATGCCATACCCGAATGTTTATGGTTATGTTTATGCCATGCTATGAATGGGGTGAAGCTATGTCCATGACATGTCAAATGAATGCTAAGTGATGCTAAGGATGATGTTCTAAGTAAAGCGCTAAGAGTGCTAATGTTTCATATGCTTATGATTAAGTGACGGACGGTTTTAGTGAGTAGGAAAGAGTCTTACTAAGCCTGTGTGCTTATAATTTTATTATCTTATACCGCAGATCACGCAAAGGAACAGTAAGGAAGCAGCAGGAGGGCTTTGCAGAATGTGTGTGATAGTGACTTGGCCAAGAGACCATATGTTTGCTTGCCTTATGATAGAACTTTACCTTTACTACTAAGTACTTGAATATGACTATGAATCTATGATATGATGCTAAAGGATGACAGAATGCTAAAGTATAACATGATGCTAAGTATGACATGATGCTAAGTATGTTATGATGCTAGAAATGATAGAAAGTGCATGTAGGTGTAAGTTTAAAGTTCTCCGCTGCGTTATGATGTCTACATGCCCTAAGTATGTTAACGTAGCACCGCTTTATGGTGGTCAAAAAAAAAAAAAAAGCGGGTGTTACAGAAAGAGAGTATCGATTATGAGGAGACCTTTTCGCCGGTAGCCATGCTTAAGTCTATCCGGATTCTCATATCTATTGCAGCTCATATGGACTATGAGGTATGGCAGATGGACGTCAAGACAGCTTTCCTTAATGGAAGTCTTGAGGAGACCATCTACATAAAGCAACCAGAAGGGTTCATTGCAAAGGGCAAAGAACATCTAGTATGCAAGCTTAATCGATCCATCTATGGATTGAAGCATGCTTCGCGATCTTGGAACATCCGCTTTGATAAGGTAATCCAGTCATACGGATTTATTCAAAGTCTGGATGAATCATGTGTATATAAGAGATGTGACAGAAACGTGGTGGTTTTTCTTGCACTTTGAGTAGATGACATTTTGTTAATTGGAAACAATGTCAAAGTGTTATCAGACATAAGGGTTTGGTTGTCAAAACAGTTTGATATGAAGGACTTAGGAGAAGCGGGACACATCCTTGGGATCAAGGTCATAAGGGATCGCCAAAAAAGGATGTTGTGATTATCCCAAGCTTCATATGTTGACACTGTCCTGGCTCATTTTAGCTTGGAAAACTCCAAGAAGGGTTTCTTACCCTTCAGGCATGGAGTTCCTCTAACCAAGGAGATGTGTCCGAAAACATCAAATGAGCTAGAGGAAATGAAGGTGGTTCCTTATGCCTCAACAGTAGGAAGCCTCATGTATGCTATGTTGTGCACTAGACCAGATATCTGGTTTACCGTGGGCATGGTTAGCAAATATCAGAGTAACCCTGGACAGGGACATTGAACTGTGGTAAAGCATATATTGAAATACCTAAGACGGACTAGGGATTATATGCTGGTTTACCAGGCAGACTAATTAGTTCCTGTGGGTTACACGGACTCAGATTTCCAGTTAGGCAGGGACAAGAGTAAGTCTACCTCGAGGTTTATGTTTACTTTAAGAGGTGGAGCCATAGTTTGGAGGAGTGTCAAGCAGAAATGCGTGCCGGACTCTACCATAGAAGCTAAGTATGTGGCAGCCTCAGAGGCAACCAAAGAAGTTGTATGGCTCAGAAACTTCATCATGGACTTGGATGTGATTCATGGTTTGCCCAGATCTATCTCAATCATTTGTGATAACAGTGGTGCAGTTGCAAACTTGAAGGAACCACGAGCCCATAAGGTGAGTAAACACATAGAGCGCAAGTACCACCTGATACGAGAAATCATAAAGCGTGGAGAAGTGGCTGTCGCCAAGATTGCATCAGAGGACAACCTAGCGGATCCTTTCACTAAAGCTCTTCCAGCTAGAGCTTTTGATAGGCATATGGAGGTGTGGGAGTCAGATGTATGACAGTGAGAGAACAACAAAGTCTTTAAGTATAAGTGGGAGATTGTAAGATGTGTATATTGAAAGACTTATCTCTTTTATATATATGATCATCTTTATTTTGATAGAGAATCACAACAACATTAGGTGCTTGTTTATATTAGTACATGCATGAAAGTCCTTTACTACGCATTGTTGATAACATGGTGTATGGTGTTACACGGAAGATCATGTTATCAGTCCCTTGCCTAGTATAAGTAGAGGCTCACAACCGAGATGGAATTGGACAAACCATCGGGATGGTTGTAGTGTGATTAGGTGTGGTTGGTATTGACCATAGAATTACACTAGTGTGCTTCGAGTACATTAAACAGGATCAAAACTAGAGGTTATCCAATTTGTATTGGCTTTATAATTGGATAAGGCCTCAGATTTTATTACAAAGTATGATCCCTAAATCCCGATATAATAACGAGCACATATTATTAATTATTATTTTCTTTGATTTACCAATAGACGAGATCTATTCTGTTAGATCGATAGGCTCGGTAAGTTGGGAGATAATATTAATAATATGGTGTGCTATTGATTATTGACGGAATCTGTGTCCTAGTGAGTCGGGATGATGATGCCCCCTTGATGAGCTCAAAAGGTTTATCATGTTAAACCCTACAGGTGGATTTGATCTAACATGATGATAAGGTTGAATGGTACAAATCAAAGATCCCGAAGTTAATTAATTTGAATTGTCAGTAATTTAAATTAATTAACGAACATTCGATATCATGTGAAGCCCATATGAAAATATGGGGGTTGGTGAGGAAGTTCAATTAAGATCCTTTAGTGGAATGGATCTTAATTAATGGATCGGGTTTAGATCCATTAGCGGGCCAAGATCCAACTCCTCCTCTTGGTCCCTACCTTAGCCCTATAAATACCCCATGAGATCATGAAACCAAGGTTTAATCCAAGAGATCACCACATCATAGATTTTTCTCTCTTCTCTCTCTCCTAGGGCGCGACAACAAGAGGGAGTTCTTCTCCTTCTTGTAATTTCTTTCTCCCTTCATCTTCACCTTGAGTGCTTGGCGACCACAGAGACAAGGAGAGCACTGATCCTCCTTGGGTGGCTCAGCAAGAACAGGGAGAAAGGAGGCTCGCCGGAAGAGGAGAAGCCACCTTCTCCTTGAGTTCTGGCGGCGGCGCAAGTGAGGAGAAAAGGGAGAAGTTCCGGCCGGTTGAGTTGTGAAGGAGGCTTCTTCTCTCTTTTATCACCTTCATCATCTTCCTCTTCGGTTCCTACTTGTGGCCGATGGGCTTGGGTAGCCTTTGGTGGCCGGCGGCGCAAGCAAGTGGGAGAGGAGGGCCGGCGGCGTGTAAACCCTAGTGGACTAGGGTTTTGGCTAGGCGCAAGGAGGAGAGTTTCTTTTGGAGCTTTTGGTGATCTCGGTTCCCAGTAGATCGTCGCCCACACGACGTCCGGGAAGGGAGGGACATAAGATAGAATGCCACGAGGTAATCGAGAAGGTATAATCTCTTCCCAAGCTCCTTATGTTTTATTGTGCCTTGTTTATTTGCCTCATCATTTCATGTTAGTTATTTAATTATTTTTGATTATATATCATAGCCAATAATTAATTAACTGGACCCCGATCATAAACACAAATGTCGGCGATTTACTCGTCGTCTTTTTCACGGTTAATTAATCCGGAAAGTTACAAGGCCTTAACCTTGGGTTTCGACTAAGTTGTGACTTAGATTAATTAACACGACGATGAGATGGTCGTTGGGTGATGGGTCTCCATTCAGATTAATTTTAATCCTAGACATGGAGAGGTCTTCCAAGGACGACCAAGTATTCACTTAGGAAACCCGAGAAGCCATACCCAACAAATGCCTGAGTTTATGAGATGGAAGACAATAAAAACAGAAGTGTATGAGTTAAAATGTGCGTAACCCCTTTACCTAAGGGGTTAGAGTACCTTTTATATCTGAGGTGGCTGTCACATGTGTCCCACGTGCTTCTCCACGTCCCCTTGATTATCGGTTATCGGATAATCTTTGTAACAGCCGTCGCAGTCATTAAGTCTAGACCGTTGAGATGATTAAGACCTTAATGACCGCATCTTATGGGTCATGATTATCCACAGATCCGAAGAAAAGGGGACTGTTACTTGAAGTCGAGTGACCCTTGGGCTCCGTTACTCCAAGGTGATCTCGGGAACCTGCTCTCCTAAGATGATCTCGGGCGGGTGTCCTTCTGGAGTGATCTTCAAGGCTATGTCTACCCAAGTTGATCTCGAGAATCCCCCTCCCCGAGGGGGTCTCAGTCGTCAGGGAAAGAGAGTCGTCCCGACTTGGTAAATCTTGCCACATAATTTCTATCATCCACGTGCCATCTACGAGATGCTCAACCCCATCATTTATAACAAAAATTAGATCTTTCGATGTAGCATTACCGTGTTCATCAAAGTTTAAATTCATAAAAAACTTCATGGAATCTTACCGGCAAATGGTTCCTTCACACTTTGTAGGCGATAATCATAAAGTAATTAATTATAAGAAATGCTTTCCACACATATCATATCAAAATCACGATTGTTAATACACTGCAATCACTTAAAATCAACTTATGGACTTGACTCAAGTTTTTCAGTTTTTTCGTTGAACAACTGCCATATCCAGTACAGTCCGTTCTATTATACTTTCTTCCCGTCGTCCTGTCTTTTAGCAGCCAAGGGCAGCCTTATGGATGCGAGCGTCTCGTTATGGAGTTTCTTCTTAAGGCTTAAGTACTCGGGCCATGTCATGGCTGAATAAACCGGACCCTGATTCGGATCGACGAGCTTTTGAATGGGCTCAACCTTAAAATGGGCGAGAGGTCCGCAAAAGTAGGCCACAGAGATGCGGCTACAGGTGCGGTCGACGACCGCTCGGTGCATGACAATGTGGAAGCGGCCATTGGAGATTATATGAAAGAGGTCGCCAACGTGGACGACGAGTGCCCCCGAAATGGGTGGCACTTCCACCCACTGGGGCCGAGGATGGTCGGACTCGTCGAGGTGCAGGAGCTGCAAGCCGGTTACGCCGCTGCTCTGGTGGATGATGGTTATGAGGCTGGAATCGGTGTGGTCAGCGAGGCCCATGGCTCGGTCAGGCTCCGGGCAGGGCGGATAGTAGTTGAGCTGCAGAACGGGCTCCACCTCGTCATGGCCTCTTAGTGGCCCGACCTCATCTATGTCCTCCTCACTGAGACCTAACGAGCGCAACATCAGCACCATCACCCTCCTCGATAGATTCTTCATCCCCTTGCTATATTCTTCCATCGCGCTACTGCAATCGGCGTAAGTGATAGAACAATCGATAAAAAATTATGTTATACATAAATGAATTCATAGAATTAATTAACAGTCAGTCTATATATAGAGAAAGGGTGCATATATGGGGGCATCGATTATGCGAACACGCGCGCGTACCAAAAGTCGTTGAAGCAGTTGGGCCAGAGCTTACGGGCATCTTCTCTAGGGGAGCCAACGATGGTGAAGCCCTCGGACCAGAAGAGGTTGGAATAGAAGGAGGAGATAGCAGCGGGTCCGTAACCGGTGACGCCGGAGGGGCAGGGAGAAGAGACGACACGTCTGGGCCTCCACGAGGTCTAGCAGGCCGAGGGGGACGCTGTGGCCTGTGATCTGGAAGGCGCCCCATTTTTCGCATGCTCTGCCGACGAGGGGGATGAGAACAGAATCGGCGGCGGTGAGGTCGATGCTGGGCATAGAGGAGGAGGGAGGGATGATATTGGAAGTAGGGTGGTGGTGGAGGAGATCAGGAGGCCATATATGGGAGTCAGGGACCTGATCGAGGCTCTGCCATTCCAATTGACAGTGCAGCGAAGGTTGGCCGGAGACTGAGAGAGAATGCATGGCTTATAAGAATATTAATGGATCATGTGACACTACATGTGCTAGCAAATAGCACGGCTTATATGTCTATATTTATAGGAGGCTATTAGTCTCTATCATAGATATTTACAATTTAATCTTTAATTATGATGTATTTTATAAAAAAAATTTAAATGAGATACGAATCCTGGAATACTAAACTTCTAAACCGTCTACCGCGAGCGTTTTCCGATTTACTCTGATAATCGATAAAAAATTTTCATTGAATCAAATCGATCATCTCAAATTTATCTACTACAAAATCCAACATATTTATAGAAGACGATAGGTGGCGAGCTCAGAGCAGGATATAAAATTTTAGGAGATTGCTACCATCCAAAATATTGATTCATAAAATTATTGAGTTTTCCCATGCGACAACACGAGTGTCGCATGAGAAACAAAGCAAGCAGAAACGGACCGTAACTATCATCTTGTTTCCACCAAAAATTGACTCAGCCTTTGCATTCTTTTTACTGACCATACCTACGACGAAAGATTCAGCTGTAACGGCATCCTTAAGTAATTAAAGGAGAAAGCTACAAATACATTTCTATTCTGCATTTGCTCTATCACGAATTATTTACAAATTAAGGCAAATAAGAATATATACATTAACATAAAAAATAAACTAACAATTGTTAAGTTCCAATTGACTAAAAATGCTTCTACATATAGCTACTCCACCCGATGTAATAATTTAGCCTCCGAGTCTGCAGTAGAAAGAACATCAAGTATTTATTATCTAGATATTTACAGTTGGATTACAATTATGATACATCTTATAAGAATTTTTTCTCGGTGCCATTATGTTTTCTCTATGTCAAAGCTTTGGTCAAAGGATCGGTGATGCTAGCGTTCGTCGGTAATCTACATATCCTCAACTGTGCACTAATTACTTCGGGGACCGTGATTTACCTCTCTCGTGATGGCCTTGGGACGGGTGCGGCGGGGGCGAGCGATTTCGCCTTATTGTCGAATAATATGGAAGCACCGTAGTTTATGCTTGGACCGCTGATGAGAGCGAGGTTCCTTAGCCTGTGCATTAGCTCTATTCTTGTCACAATAGTGGTCTATTGGGTCCACTATGCTAGGACCACACCAAGCTTTGTAATCAACTTTCAGATCCAAACAACATTATTTGTTGCATCAGACGCAGCAATATACTTGACTTTTATTGTAGAATCTATGACTGTATTATGCTTCGAACTCTTCCAGCTCGTAGTGCCAACATTCAAGCAAAATCATACCTTGACTATGATCTGGAATCATCCCAGTCAGTTTGGAAGCTTGCATCATTGTAACCCTTTCTAGCTAACTTTTCATCGTATCCAAATATCAACAAATATTCTTTCGTCCTTCGTAAGTACTTAAGAATATTCTTGATAGCTATCCAGTGACTTTCACCTGGATCTGACTAGTATCTGCTCATCATGCTCAATGCATACGAGACTGTTGGTGCCGAAAGCACCAAGATCAAACTTGTGTTTTGATAATGGCAAAGGGTTCATAAGTTAATGTTATCTTGTGATCTAACAATGTTACTCAAGTGTGCAGGAAAAGTCCTAGGTACACTAGGCACGAAGTCCTGATTTCAGGAATTGTGAAATAAGACCTAGCCGCGGGCTGGGCACCGAAGTCCTGACATAGGGTTGGGAAATAAGTCCTGGTCGCGGACTAGGCACAAAGTCCTGATTTGGGGAATTGGCCAATAAGTCCTGGTCGAGGGCTGGGCACCGAAGACCTGGCGAGTGAAGCTCGACAATAAGTCCTGGTCGCGGACTGGGCACGAAGACATGATCCGGAGGATTGGGCAAAAGTCCAACCGGAGGAGCCGGTTGGCAAAAGGATAAACTTTCCTGAGAGGAGTAGGTGAGGACGTGTTCCCCGTAGGAGGGAACACTAGGCGTCAGTTCGACCTAAGGTTCCATTTGGGAAGCCCAAAGTCAGAACCAAGACAGCTTAGGCTGTTAACTGTGCTTAAACTTATATTATTTGTGTTTTGGAACTAACCCTGGTTGCAGGAACAAAGGGTGAAGTTTTCTACTTCCAGGCGCCGGAATGGAATCTGGCGCCTGATTGAATAGGCGCCTGTATGGTATAGGCGCCCCAGACAAGGGTTCTTCCAAGCACACTCGATGCAAGCCTCCACATCAGCATCTGAGGCGCCTGTGTTGATACAGGCACCCCAGTCAGCTCATGCACCCCAGTTGAAGGGATAAGCCCTGGCCAAGTCTGTGGATGGAGATTCGCGCAGGGAAGGCCATGTGTCAGGCGCCCCCTTCAACACAAGCGCCCATGGACTCAGTATAAATAGGGGCTCACTGACGAGCCCAAATATACTAATTAATTTGTCACGAAATGTATGGGCTCATCAAATTTAAATATCAATGAATTGCTGGAAACCCTTTTACAATCAAAATCTGAAAATGTAATATAGGAGCCACAGGTCGTATTTTTCTCAGGGACTAGTTGAAGGTTTGTTTAATTCGCGCTTGTATTTAGGTGTCGTTTATGAATTTGGGTTTCAAATAAATATTTGAGTTTTGGGTTCAATTAGAAATGGAAGTGCAATGATTTAAAGAGCTGCTTCAGGAATTACTCATCCAAACAAATCAAATGCAATTCATTTTATAACCAAAAAGCTACAAACTTAATGCCAAGCCTTTACTTGATACAAGAGTGCCGCAAAGGGAAAACTTGATACCAAGATGGATACAAACTTGCAAGTAGTAAAACTGATGTTCCAAGAGCTGATAGTAAATGCAAAGAATTTCTTTCGGATTGACCATTCATAACTAACCAAATGCAAGGCAATCCAAAAACAAACTGATACAAAGCAAGTGTCAAAGAAAAACTTGATACCAAGAGCTAAGATGCAAGCTTAACATTGCTGAAAAGTAGGTTTACAATTCAGAAATGATATAACTGCAAAAGATGCTGATTTAGAGCTCTAGAATACACTATAAATGGCACTCCACTTGATACAAATCCATGCCTAAACTGAACTAGACATAGCATTCAAAATTCCCACAACTCAGCTCAACAAATTTGCAGGATTTGCAGAAACAAAACTGCTGAACTGGAACATTCAAAAATCAGTTGATACAAATATTCCTTAACAGGATACAAAGGCTGCTATGCAACAACTGATGCTGACCTTGCTTGATACAAAGACAAGAACTAACAACATAAGCTGTCGGCTATGAAACTGAATTTCATGAGCAAAAGATGTGCAGAAATTGGAAACCAAAAACATGATGTGCAGAAATTGGAAACCAAAAACATGATGTGCAGAAATGGTGATGCAGCAGAAATTTGGATGCAAAATAATCATTCAAGTAGACTGATTTCAAATGCAATCAAGTTCCAATGTAATCTTCACTGATACCATTTCAGAATTGATACTTGGTAATTGCAGGAATAGACTTGCAGAAATAGAGTTACACATGTGCAGAGATGAAATGCAGATTTTCAGAAACAGCTGGGATTTCATAAATGAAATTCGGATCTCAGATTTGAAGTTGAATTGCAAAAACTCATGTGCCAAGCTTAAGTCGAATGCTATTTAGCTTAAACAAACAGCAAGGTAAACTCATAGAGTGACACTAAAACAAGCTTGGCACAAAATGCAGAAATTCAATGGAAAGGGCTGATACGCAAACTGAAAACAGGGGGTTAACTGAGACGCATGGATTTTGACAGGAAATAAACTGAAATCTCAAACTAATGTTCACTAAACAAGTTTACTAACTAACTACTTGCCAAATTAATCCTAATTAAGCAGCAAACGAATTCAGAAACTGAAAATAGGTGGCTGAGTCGAAAATCAAAAACAGAACAAGAGCAGGAATCGAAAATTACACTAACACAATGGAAATTGACTAAGTAAACTAAATCTCTCTTTTCAACTCAAGAAACCCTTGCTGTCACTCAAGGATTAGCCTCCAGTTGAGAAAGAAACGGTCCAAACAAGGAGATTACAGCAGCTAGATTAGAAATGCAGAAATGAAATTGCAACAATAAAATTACAGCTAAAATAAAGAAAATTGACTAAGAAATCTAAACCCCAATCGCTCCATTAGCTCAAGGTCTTCTTGGTTGTCAGTCAAGAGCTGGCTTCGAACCCGCAAGCTCAGCAATTCACTAAGGAACTGAATCGGTAGTCGAATCCAGCTCAAACTGTTCAAGAAGGAAAATCCCAATCGAATTCTTCAACTCAGCAGTGTCTGATTGAAACGAAGGTGCGGGAATGATCCAAACTCTTCAGGGAACCCCTCTGAATAACTTGGATTAATGAAGAACTCGACAAAACCGAATTTGAAGCTATCAAATACAAGGCTGCGGAAACCTCTCAACAGCCCTGTTCTTGCCCAATTCCAAGCTGAAAACTCCACAAACTACTCTCCCTAGTGACCTCGACTTTGATCTGATGAAGGATGGAGGTGGTCGCGCCCCTTGGATTGAAGAACTACCGAAGAACTGGAAGAGAAAACAAAGAAGACGCAGAAACGGCGGAGACGCGACGAAGGAGAAAGCCTGGGAATTTTTGATTAAATACATTAGCAATGGACGACTGTGATTGATCGGATGAAATCCAACGGCTGATCTTGCTCTGATTGGAGCCAAACTTTTATGATGATGATCTGGGGTCAGGATCTGCCTTGTGGTAGCTCGGATCCTCCAGATATGCAACGGATGGTCCAGATCAACTCAATCTGTGAATGGACGCTCTAGAGCCCTCCTTGCTTGATCCAACGGTTGATCTAGCTCTGATTGGGATGAAACCTTCAGATCTTGATCATAGAGCTTGATCAACCCTAACCCTAGCTTGGATTGCTTCAGATCGTCCCGGATGGCTCAGATCTAGCCGCTTTTGAATCGGACGGCCTGGATTAATCGTAGGCTTGATAATTCGATCCGGTTCACATCCGACTCAGGTTTGACCCAGTATGCCCTAGGTCCAGGATCCTTTAATGCCTACAAAAATATATCAGAAAATTAGTGGTCAAATAATCCAAAAATTATGTAATTTTGCAATTAAGTCCAAAATAAGATAAAGTTCCAAAACCTAGGGTAAAAATCATAATTAAGCAATAAAAACATAGGTCAAACATGGATTTTAACATCTAAAATAATCACAAAAATGGTACTTATCAACTCCCCCACACTTAACCTTGAGCGTCTCGCGAAACTACTAAATAAGTATCCCTTAGGCTCTCTTAAGCATAATTAGAAACAAATGAAAAGAAATTACCTAGGGTTGTCAATTCTCATAAATCTAAGCTCTATGGATTACTATCTTGTCCTTAAATCAACAACTTAGCCTTTTCATCCATCATGAATCATTGAGATGAATTTAAATCACTAGCCTTTCAAGGAAAGTTTTGGTGGCTCTCTCCTTAAGTTCTAAGTTGATGATGGAAGTGGAGCTCACTCTTACACACATGATTCTTGCACTACCATAGGCTTGCTTATTATCTACTCTCCACCATTAATCATGATTAGGATCAACATCTACAAAAACAAATGAAAACATGGAAAATGATAAGAAGTGGAATAAAAACCAAGGAAATGGAAAATTTTATAAAGTGGAAGACTTGAGTGCTTGAGGATATTTTTGATGCTCCTTGCTCTCCATACAGTCCTCTAATGATCTCAAAAGTGTTATGAAGTCGAACTATGGCATAGTCCTTCAAGAATTTGAATAATAACCCTTCCTTGGTCTAATTTGCCAAATTGCCCTTTGTGTGCCAACGTTGCTTTCTTCCCTCTTCTTTTCTGATATTTTTTTATCCTTTCTTCTGTGTTTCAATATCAGCTCCACGACATCTTCATTGAAAAACTCTGATTTCAAAACAAATACATCACATACTAATGGGAAGATTAAATGCTCCACTTGAGGTTGTGGTACTAAACTGATTTTTTTTTTCTAATTCTTTTCACTGATTTGAACTGGAATTTCAAGCATCCCAGCATCCACCGTTTCTGTTTCTGTTCAGCTGTGATGTTCTCAACATTCCTTGACATATTCATGTGCTTAATTCTTTGATTCCCAGCCCTTGAAACCCACATTTCAGCTCATCTTGATACAAACTTCACAAAAACTGCTAACACTGATTTTTTTCCTTTTCCCAGCTGCAATTTTTTTCTGTTTTAATCTGAGAATCAGACCATTAAGCTGCTGCTTTTGAAACCATTGCAGAAAAATAATCTTATCCGAAACTTGGCTCATGGATGAATCAATCTCTTATCACAACTTTTACCATTCCATTTTGGTTTAACAATCATCTCTTACATGATTTCTTTCCTCCTTTTGGCACCGAACTCTGCATTGATTCAAATAATTCCAGCTCAGTTTAGTCTCTACAAAATGTTACTGATCTTGGTTTCCCAAAATTCCAACTTTAAAGTTTTTGATCCAACCAAATCTCGATCCAAGCTAGCAGAATTTTCTTTTTTTTCTTCACCTTGGCACTGATTTTTTTTATGGTGCAGATTTTTTTTTTCTTTGTTTGCCACTTTGATCTTCAAAATGTAGTAAAGAATCTAAGTCTCCAATGGCTTCCATCCTTCTTGCTCATTCTTGGCACCAAACATCACTCACTTGGCACATGAATTTTTTTTTTTCGAGTTAAAATGCATCCAAAACTTTAGTCACTCCCCCACACTTGAATCTTTGTCCGTCTCGGGCAAAATAGCATTAGAAACATATCAAACACAAGTCCAAAGAAAAGTGAAGGTAAGAGAAGGAAATAAGTAAGGACAAATAAGATAAACATGGTTATAGCTAAAAATTGAGGTGGAAAGGAAAACAAATGGATTAGCCTCTATAGATGTGATCCAATCATTGAAATATGGTTTTGAAAGAACCTAAGCAAGTTCTAGAGTTCAATAACATATGTGTATCACAAATATAAGGCTAATTCTCACTAGGCAAAAATAATTCATCTCAAGTCATCAATCAAGCATCTAAAGCAAAGTAGTACTCAAGCATCCAAGATTTCATCCATGAACTCAAATCCTAAGTTTTATCAACCAAATTTAATTTATTTTCAAAAGGCTCTAAAATGACATGAAGATAACCTAGAGGGATACATTTATTTCCACTCATGCAAGAAAAAGTGCTAAAAGAAAAGACATGGTATTTACAATGTCTATTTATTCAATTTACTCTAGAAAACATAAAAGTGAAACATATGATAAAAGAAAATGCAAGAAAAATAAACTCCCCTTTATTCGGGTGGACGGAGCCTATCAAGCAGTAGCCTCCATCTTGGTAGTGGAGGAGTCTGGGTGGCTGGGAGACTTTGGACTCCCCCACACTTGAATTTCACAATAGTTTGTTCAGGTGGCCTAAGGCGATTCAGGTTCAAGAGCCATTCAAGGGGTGGAGTGCTTTTAATTAAAGTAAGATCATCTCCTCCTTCTTGATGCCCTTCAGAAGTCCTTCCAGGAGGCTGAAGTCTGTTCAGTTGGAGTACCCACTCCTGAAGTCTTCTGGACCCTGCAAAACAATGTAATACCTCTCTCAAGCGTTCAGGGTCAGAAAGAAATATAATGATATCAGTCTCTGCATAAAGTGAATTCAAAACTGCATCATGTCCAATTAAATCAAATTCTGGTATCTCAATGAAATTTTCAGAATTATGTTCTACAAAAGTTGCATCCAGATACTCATCACAAATAAAGAAATCAATTTCTGGCTCATCAATAGAAATTTCACAATTATTTTCAATCAAGGGTGTATCAGGTAATGTGTCACAACTAATCAAATCAATATCAGGTATCTCCAAAAGTCTTTCACATTCATTTTCAGCATAAGACATAACAAGAGATTCATCAAAATAAATAACATCAAATTCAGGCACTTCTAAAAAATTTTCACTAGCCATATTCACAAAAGATGTATTAAGTGATTCATCATAAAAAACAACATCAATTATGGGTGCCTCTAAAATTATTTCACCACCCATATCTACAAGAGATGTATCAAGTAATGCAATACGATCAATAAAATCAATGTTTGGTACCTCTATTGGATTTTCACAAATAATTTCTACACAAGGTATATCAATAAACTCATCAGAATCAATAAAATCATCCCTAGGTACCTCACTGCATTTTTCTGAAGAAAGAGGAGAAATACTTACCTGAGCGTGCTGGATAATACCTGAAGGTGTATTTGTGGCCTCCTCCTGGTCAAGTTCATGTTCCTCTTCAGCCTTAGGCTCTGGTGGACAATCAACTGGTGATCCTTGGGTGCTTGCTTCCACCATGCAAGTCCCTACACTTTCTAGTTCGTTCTCTAAATCTTGTGGTGGTCCTTGGGGCTTAGTGCAATCCCCTACACCTATGGAATCATCTCCTCTGCATGCTTCTCCTGTAATATCTGCAACAACAGTGTCAGAAAAATTAGGATCACTAATAACACTATCATCAGAAAATAAAAAATGAGAAGGGACCTGTGGAGCTTCAATTTCTTCTTCTGGAGCTGAAAAATTTGGAATTGGATTTTGAGTAGGAATTTCCGGAGGGATGCATGCTGTAGGTGCCCAGGTTTTAATGTATTCTTCTTCTTCTTCTACTAAATTTACAGGATTAATTGAAGAAGGACTTTGCCATGCACTAGGGTCACCTTGAACTGATATAAAACCAACTCCGGGGCTCTCAGAATTAAAAGCAGCTTGAGAAGATAATTGTTCTGCTCTTTGGGCTTTTATTTGATTCAAATCATTAGCCACTTGTTCCAATTGCCTTTCGAGGTTTTGAAGCTCTTGTTGACACATTTGATAAAATTGAGACTGTGGGGTTTGATCAAATGGTTGAACAGACTGATTAAACTGCTGAAAAGTTGGTTCACCACTTGGTGGAAATTGCTGAAAACTGTAGCCCTGAAAATCTTGGATTTGAGGTTGAAATTGTGGTGGTGAACACTGAATTTGAGTGGGTTGAAAATTCTGGTTTTGTTGTTGGAAATTCTGAAATGGTGGCTGCCCATGCTGAATTTGTGGCTGGAAATTGGGCTGAAATTGTTGAAATGGTGGCTACCCAATCTGATGATTCTGGAATAATGGCTGAATTGGCTGAAAATTAGGCTGAAATTGTTGTAGATGGGGCTGAAAATTCTGATATTGCTGTTGGAATTGTTGTGGTTGCTCGAATTGCTGTAATGGTGGCTGAAATTGTTGTAGCTGCTGAATTTGAGGCTGACAAAACTGATTTAGTTGTTGAAAATTTGCACAGGAATGTTGGAAATCTTGATTTGGTTGCTGGTTTTGTTGGAATTGTTGACACGGCTGCTGATAAGTAGATGGAAACATTCTGAACTAGCAGTCCTGTCACAAAACAAATAAGAAAAATGGCAGTACCCGTATACAAAAGAATAAGCAACAAAAAATAGAACCCAATGAGATGTCTAAAAGTATACAAGCAAAAATCAAACAAATCAACTAGTTGCTTCCCCGGCAACGGCGCCAAAAATTTGATAAGCCCAAATATACTAATTAATTTGTCACGAAATATATGAGCTCATCAAATTTAAATATAAATGAATGAATTGCTGGAAACCCTTTTACAATCAAAATCTGAAAATGTAATATAGGGGCCACAGGTCGTATTTTTCTCAGGGACTAGTTGAAGGTTTGTTTAATTCGCGCTTGTATTTAGGTGTCGTTTATGAATTTGGGTTTCAAATAAATATTTGAGTTTTGGGTTCAATTAGAAATGGAAGTGCAATGATTTAAAGAGCTGCTTCAGGAATTACTCATCCAAACAAATCAAATGCAATTCATTTTATAACCAAAAAGCTACAAACTTAATGCCAAGCCTTTACTTGATACAAGAGTGCCGCAAAGGGAAAACTTGATACCAAGATGGATACAAACTTGCAAGTAGTAAAACTGATGTTCCAAGAGCTGATAGTAAATGCAAAGAATTTCTTTCGGATTGACCATTCATAACTGACCAAATGCAAGGCAATCCAAAAACAAACTGATACAAAGCAAGTGTCAAAGAAAAACTTGATACCAAGAGCTAAGATGCAAGCTTAACATTGCTGAAAAGTAGGTTTACAATTCAGAAATGATATAACTGCAAAAGATGCTGATTTAGAGCTCTAGAATACACTATAAATGGCACTCCACTTGATACAAATCCATGCCTAAACTGAACTAGACATAGCATTCAAAATTCCCACAACTCAGCTCAACAAATCTGCAGGATTTGCAGAAACAAAACTGCTGAACTGGAACATTCAGAAATCAGTTGATACAAATATTCCTTAACAGGATACAAAGGCTGCTATGCAACAACTGATGCTGACCTTGCTTGATACAAAGACAAGAACTAACAACTTAAGCTGTCGGCTATGAAACTGAATTTCATGAGCAAAAGATGTGCAGAAATTGGAAACCAAAAACATGATGTGCAGAAATTGGAAACCAAAAACATGATGTGCAGAAATGGTGATGCAGCAGAAATTTGGATGCAAAATAATCATTCAAGTAGACTGATTTCAAATGCAATCAAGTTCCAATGTAATCTTCACTGATACCATTTTAGAATTGATACTTGGTAATTGCAGGAATAGACTTGCAGAAATAGAGTTACACATGTGCAGAGATGAAATGCAGATTTTCAGAAACAGCTGGGATTTCATAAATGAAATTCGGATCTCAGATTTGAAGTTGAATTGCAAAAACTCATGTGCCAAGCTTAAGTCGAATGCTATTTAGCTTAAACAAACAGCAAGGTAAACTCATAGAGTGACACTAAAACAAGCTTGGCACAAAATGCAGAAATTCAATGGAAAGGGCTGATACGCAAACTGAAAACAGGGGGTTAACTGAGACGCATGGATTTTGACAGGAAATAAACTGAAATCTCAAACTAATGTTCACTAAACAAGTTTACTAACTAACTACTTGCCAAATTAATCCTAATTAAGCAGCAAACGAATTCAGAAACTGAAAATAGGTGGCTGAGTCGAAAATCAAAAACAGAACAAGAGCAGGAATCGAAAATTACACTAACACAATGGAAATTGACTAAGTAAACTAAATCTCTCTTTTCAACTCAAGAAACCCTTGCTGTCACTCAAGGATTAGCCTCCAGTTGAGAAAGAAACGGTCCAAACAAGGAGATTACAGCAGCTAGATTAGAAATGCAGAAATGAAATTGCAACAATAAAATTACAGCTAAAACAAAGAAAATTGACTAAGAAATCTAAACCCCAATCGCTCCATTAGCCCAAGGTCTTCTTGGTTGTCAGTCAAGAGCTGGCTTCGAACCCGCAAGCTCAGCAATTCACTAAGAAACTGAATCGGTAGTCGAATCCAGCTCAAACTGTTCAAGAAGGAAAATCCCAATCGAATTCTTCAACTCAGCAGTGTCTGATTGAAACGAAGGTGCGGGAATGATCCAAACTCTTCAGGGAACCCCTCTGAATAACTTGGATTAATGAAGAACTCGACAAAACCGAATTTGAAGCTATCAAATACAAGGCTGCGGAAACCTCTCAACAGCCCTGTTCTTGCCCAATTCCAAGCTGAAAACTCCACAAACTACTCTCCCTAGTGACCTCGACTTTGATCTGATGAAGGATGGAGGTGGTCGCGCCCCTTGGATTGAAGAACTACCGAAGAACTGGAAAAGAAAACAAAGAAGACGCAGAAACGGCGGAGACGCGACGAAGGAGAAAGCCTGGGAATTTTTGATTAAATACATTAGCAATGGACGACTGTGATTGATCGGATGAAATCCAACGGCTGATCTTGCTCTGATTGGAGCCAAACTTTTATGATGATGATCTGGGGTCAGGATCTGCCTTGTGGTAGCTCGGATCCTCCAGATATGCAACGGATGGTCCAGATCAACTCAATCTGTGAATGGACGCTCTAGAGCCCTCCTTGCTTGATCCAACGGTTGATCTAGCTCTGATTGGGATGAAACCTTCAGATCTTGATCATAGAGCTTGATCAACCCTAACCCTAGCTCGGATTGCTTCAGATCGTCCCAGATGGCTCAGATCTAGCCGCTTTTGAATCAGACGGCCCGGATTAATCGTAGGCTTGATAATTCGATCCGGTTCACATCCGACTCAGGTTTGACCCAGTATGCCCTAGGTCCAGGATCTTTTAATGCCTACAAAAATATATCAGAAAATTAGTGGCCAAATAATCCAAAAATTGTGTAATTTTGCAATTAAGTCCAAAATAAGATAAAGTTCCAAAACCTAGGGTAAAAATCATAATTAAGCAATAAAAACATAGGTCAAACATGGATTTTAACATCTAAAATAATCACAAAAATGGTACTTATCACTCACCCCTTGCTTCAGAACACAACTTCTTCCAACAATTTCTTTCAAGTGTTCTGCTCCAAACGCTCCGTGCTCAAGTCTCAAGCGCCAACGATGACCCGTGGCTCTGATCTTCAATCTTCTCCGGTCGTCAGTATAAAGTTTTAATTGCTATATTTTTTTAATTTTGTATTCAACTTCAAACTTATACTATTTTCTCGGAATATAGAATTTCCCAACATAAACGGTCAAGGACCGTGGGTCTTGGAGTAGGAGCGGACCACGACTCCGAACCAAGTAAAAAATAACAGTGTTAGCAATGAATTTTCTCGTTGCGCAATTGCTCTCAGTTTTCCAAAATTTGTGGATCGATATTCACCCCCCCCCCTCTATTGATTCTAAACGATCCCACAAGTGGTATCAGAGCGGGTGGCTCAAATCTGGTGCAACCACCAGTTGAGCGATTTTTCTAATTTTTTGAATTTTAAATATTTTTTTTCGTTCGTAATTTTCTCGTTAATCGAGGTTGATGCAACACCACTCGATTTTTCTTATTACTATTTTTTTCTGCTGCACTGCTAATCCAAGACTTAGTCTTGGGACAAGTTTTTGGTTGTAAATTTTTCAGTTAAAATTCCCTGGTCAACCAAGAGTGGAACTGTGCCCGTCCACCGCTTTTTTCTAGCGAGAATTTCAGTTTTTGGAGAAGTCAAATGGAATATCATCTGAAGGCCCTATGGACATATGGGTGATAATCCAAACGGGATTCTCTTTTCCTGCAGAAGATGGATTATCAATCACGTGGGACAAATCGGATAAACCAACGCTCAACAAGATTGAGACAGATGCAAGGGCGACTACAATCCTACAATGTGGCCTAGCCAAAGAACAATTCAAGCTAGTCGGACCATTCGGATGTGCTAGAGAAATTTGGGAGAAGTTGATCAACCTACATCAAGAGAACTTAGATGAAGAAAAAGATCAGGCAAGCTACTTCATACTCTCAGCTCAAGCACAAGTAGTTGAGATAGAATCGGTACCCGACTTCGAAATCAACTTCGAACCAGAATAAGAAGATGAGTCTGCTAAGATAGAATCCGCACTTGACTTTGAAATCGACTTCGGACCAGGATCAGAAGATGAGTCTGATGAGATGGTACCTGATAAATACTATTTTATTGATTATTTGAGCTGCTAAAATCCATGTTTGACCTATGTTTTTATGGCTTGATTGTGATTTTACCCTGGGTTTTAGAACTTACTCTTGTTTTGGACTTAATTGTAAATTTGCATAAAATTGGATTATTTGGCCACTAAATTCTTGATCTATTTTTGTAGGCATCAAAGGTTCCTGGACCTAGGGCATATTGGGTCAAACTTGAGTCGGAAGCGACCCGGATCGAATTATCAAGATTATGATTTAATCTGGGCCGTCCGATTCAAGAGCGGCTAGATCTGAGCCATCCGGGATCATCTGAAGCAATCCAAGCTAGGGCTAGGGTTGATCAAGCACCCTGATCATGATCTGAAGGTTTCATCCCAATCAGAGCTCAATCAACCATTGGATCAAGCTTGGAGGGCTCTAGATCGTCCATTCGAAGA
This sequence comes from Boesenbergia rotunda, assembly GCA_024364735.1. NCBI lineage: Eukaryota > Viridiplantae > Streptophyta > Magnoliopsida > Zingiberales > Zingiberaceae > Boesenbergia > Boesenbergia rotunda. The sequence goes on along the minus strand of JAGFNQ010003249.1, from coordinate 56,198 downwards.
TTAAGTTGATCTGGACCATCCATTGCACATCTGGAGGATCCGAGCTACCACGGGGCAGATCCTGACCCCAGATCATCATCATAAAAATTTGGATCAAATCAGAGCAAGATCAACCGTTGGATTTTCTCAACTAAATCTGAGCCGTCCATTTCTGATTACTTATGAAAAAATTTCCCAGCAGCTGACCTCGTCGCGTCTTCAGCAGTCTTCACTGTTCTTCACCATTTTTGATCCATTCTTCATCGTTTTTGAAAATTTCTCTTCCAAGAAGGCGTGACCACCTCAATCTCTATTCCAGATCAAGAATTGAGTCTTTGGGAATCGATTCCTTGAAGAATTCAGCTCCATTTGCGCCGGAACAGGGCTTGCTTGAGGGTTTCGGCAATTCCACAGTCCAACCACTGTCTTCTCTTCCACAGTCCATTTCCAAGCTTCTGAGCCATTTGTAGGGGTTCTCAGGTGAGCTCGGAAGCTTACCAATTCATCATCGCAGCTCACCCAATTGAGATGGAGTGAATCAGATTGAAAATTCCAGCCAAGCGCAGAATTGAGCAGAATCAACTTCAGAAATGGATTTCCACTGATTTGCTGAGCCTAGGGGTTCGAAGCCAGCTCTTGCTTGACGACCAAGAAGTTCTTGAGCTGAGGAAGGGTTGAGGAGTAGTTTAGCTAGCTAATTTTCATGTTTTGTAGCTTAAATTCCATTTCTACCGAATTCTGTTCTGTTTATGCAATTTTCAGTTTTTAGCTGTCTTAGTTTGTAAGTTCTGAATTGTTTAGCTTAATTAGGAGTTTAATCTTCGAGTTCAGTAAGTTAGGAACTTGTTTAGTGATTAATAGAGTTAAATTTCAGTTCACTTTAGTTTCAATTGCTGCGTGCCAAATGCATTGTGGCGTGCCAAGCTAGATTTCTGCATTTTAGTGATTTCACTTCCATTACACTAGTTGTTGTTAAGTAATTGCTAGTTTAAACTTCCTTGTTCCTAGATTAGTTACGTGCACTTAGTTTTCAGTAGTTAGTTCAGCCCTTGATCTATTGCGAGAACAAAATCAGTAGCTAATCCTTGAATTTCTGAACATCAAGTTTCAATTTCTGCAATCTCATTTCTGATTTGTCTTTGTTTCTCAAGTTCTGATTTAGTTCTTAATTCCTTGCCTTAGGCTTGCTTAGTCTTTCCTAATATCTTTGTTTCCCAATCGAACCAATCAGTTTTAAAAAGAAAAGAAAAGTTGAGTTGAAAGATCACTCATTCCTTAGTTTGGAAGTAGTTTTTTGGCACAAGGAATTCTCCCTTGCGTGCCACTTGCCTTAGCCCTTCTTGCATCCGAATTTAGCTAGTTTTTGTGGCATGTGATTGTGTTTGAATCAATAAGTTTACAGTCACTCATTTCTGAATTTTATTGGCAATGGTTGGTTTCCAAAAACTCTTTAGCTAGTTTAGTTGAGTTGTTTGTTTGAGTTCTACATTTCACATGCTAGTAGTTGTATCAAGCTTGTTTGTTTCCAAAAATTCCTATCACTGCTTTTACTTCATTACATAGCATTTCATTTTGTGTTTGAAATCAGAAAACAGTTGCCAAAAACTTTCTAAGTGCTTTGATTAGGTTTTCCATTGGTTGAGTTGGTTGTTACCATCCTTTTGTGTAGTTTATTAGCTAAGTCTTCTATTTTCATTGCAATTTCAATTTTTGATTGTATTTCAAAACCAAATTTATTTCTTTGAAACCCAAAACATAAACGACACATAAACCAAGCTCGAATCAAACACAACAACTAGTCCCCGAGAAAAATACGACCTGTGGCCCCTATATTACATTTTCATACTTTTGATTATAAAAGGGTTTCTAGCATTCATACACATTTAAATTCTGATGGTCCCACACTTTCGTGACAATTTAATCTAGTATTTCGGGGCTATCAAATTTTTGGCGCCGTTGCCGGGGAAGCAACTAGTTAATTTGTTTGATTTTTGCTTGTATGCCTTTGGACATATCATTGGGTTCTATTTTATTTTGCTTTATCTTTTGTATACGGGTACTGCCATTTTTCTTTTTTGTTTTGTGACAGGGCTGCAGGTTCAAAATGTTTTCATCTACTTATCAGCAGCCGTGTCCACAATTTCAGCAGAACCAACTTTTCAATCAACCATTACAGCAATTTCAACCGCCACAGCAAGAATTCCAACAGCCCTATTCCAATTTTCAACAACCAAATCAGTTTTTTCAGCCTAATTGTCAGCCAAGTCAACCAAATTTCCAACAAATTCAGCATGGGCAGCCACCATTCCAGAATTTTGAGCAACCATTTCAGCAATTTCAACCTTCTAATCCGAATTTCCAGCCTACATTTCAGCAATGCGAACCTCAATTCCAGCCATATCATCAAGGGCAGCAAGGTTTTCAATCATTTCCAGCTTTCCAAACTCAAAATCAACAAAATTTTCAGCCTTTCCAGCCCTATAATCAAATTTCACAGCCCTACAATCAAGGGTTTCAAAATCAGAATTTTCAGTCCTCGTCACCGAATTTTCCACTTCAAAATCCGAACTTTCAAGGCTACACACTCCCAGCAAGGTTTCCAAGCTTATCAGCCCGCTAATCAGTCTTACCAACAGCCATGTTTTCAAGGATCTCAGCATGCTCAACCATTTCAGCCGACTACTTCATCATTTCAAGGTCAGTCAAGGAGCTATGCTAACCAAGGAGGCTATAGGAGTTCTAGTGCAGGAAATGTGCCCCAACAGAAGGTCGAGGAAATGTTTCAACAAATTATGCAACAACAAAGGTTGGAGGAGATGTTTCAACAAGTTCTACTAAATCAACAACAAGAGCAACAAAGGCTTCAAAACATCGGAAGAAGCATTGGATCAGGATAGTCAGATGAATCTATAGGTGTAGGGGATTGCACAGAGCCCCAGGGACCACCACAATTACCAGAAAGTGTAGGGACTTGCATGGTGGAAGCAAGAACCCAAGGATCACCTGCTTTAGTTGAGTGTCCACCAGAACCTGAACCTGAAGAGGAGCAATTATTTGACCAGGAGGAGAACACGGATACATCTACTTTTGTAGAACCTCCAGGTATTTTTCAGCATGATCAGGTAAATACTCCTCCAATTTTTTCTAAAAATTGCATAGAGGTACCTCAAATTGATCTTATTGTTTGTAATACACTTGTGGATACATTTTTTGTAGAAAATAATTGTGAAAAATCTCTAGAGGTACCTAGTGTTGAATTGGTTGAAAATGAAGCATGTTGTACTATATTAGATGCCAATGCTGAGTGTGAAAATTTTTTAGAAGTGCCTAGTGTTGTTGATTGTTGTGATGAGTTTTTTGATATATCTGCTGCTGAAATTAATTGTGAAAAATTTATTGAGGCACCTGAGATTGATTTTATTGGCTGTGATATATTGCTTGATACATCTTTGGTAGAAAATAATTGTAAAATTTCTATTGAAGTGCCAAGGATTGATTTTATTATTTGTGATAAATTTCAGGATGCATTTTTTGTAGAAAATAATTGTGAAAAATTTATTGAGGCACCAAGAATTGATTTAATTGGACATGATGCAGATTTGGATTCATTTTATGCAGAGACGATATTATTTTATTTCTTTCTGACCCTGCACGCTTGAGAGAGGTATTACATTGTTTTGCAGGGTCTAGAAGACTTCAGGAGTGGGTGCTCCAACTGAACAGACTTCAACCTCCTGGAAGGACTTCTAAAAGGCAGAAAGAAGGAGGAGATGATTTTACTGTAATTCGAAGCACTCCATTCCTTCCATGGATTTTGAACCTGAATCGCCTTCGGCCACCGGAGCAAATTTTTGTAAAGTTCAAGTGTGGGGGAGTCCTAATTCTCCTAGCCACCCAGACACCTCCACTACCACGATGGAGGCTACTTCTGGATAGACTCCGTCCACCAGAAATAAAGGGGAGATTGTTCTTTCTTATATTTTCTTTTATTGCATTTTTCAATTTTAACTTGAGTCCTTTCTAATAAATGCAATAGTAGAGTAGAATGCATAGGAGTCATTGTAAATACCTTGTTATTTCTTTTCGTACTTTTTCTTGCATGACTAGGAATAAAAGTATCCCTTTAGGTTATCTTCATGTCATGTTAGAGTCTTTTGAAAATAAATTAAATTTGGTTGTTAAAACTTAGGATTTGAGCTAATGGATGAATTCTTGGATGCTTAAGACTATTTAGCTTTAGATTCTTAATTGATGACTTGAGATGAATTATTTTTGCCTAGTGAGAATTAGCCTTATATTTGTGACACATATGTTATTGAACTCTAGAACTTGCTTAGGTTCTTTCAAAATCATATTTCAATGATTGGATCACATCTATAGAGACTAATCGCCTTGTTTACCTTTCCATATCAATTTTGGCAAAAATCATGTCTATTCTATTTGTCTTTCCTTATTCCTAATCGTAACCCTAATTTTTCTATGGATTTGTTTGCTTGGGATGTTTTCTTGATGCTATTTTGCCCGAGACGGACAAAGATTTAAGTGTGGGGGATTGATTAGTGATTTGGAGGCAATTTTTATTAAGGATGCACTTCATTTCGGAAAAAAAAATAATTTTTTTTTTGCCAAGTTGAAACCAAAAGGTGCCAAGTGAGTTGAATTTGAATTCCAAAAATGAGCAAAAGGATGGAAACAAATGCGGCATCTAGACTCTTGATTATAATTTGAAGATCCAAGCCATTACATGTGCCATTGAAGGAATAGATTCTTTAGATAGCATGTTTTGATCAGAAACATTGTGGACTGCAGCTGTACTTTGCTATGAAGATCAGTAACATTTTGCTACAATCTGAATTGAAGCTGCAAGTGCTGAAAATCCATGAAAAGCTGCTGAAATTTCTGCATTCGGAAAAAATTAGTGAGAGTGCTATAACTAAGGTTGTGTCTCCATGAAGCAATTTCGGCACAATGGTATCAATCTCAAACAGAATTGGAACTGATGAAGGAAATTAGTAATGCAGTGCCGAATTGCCAAAGAATAGCAAAGAATTTGCAGTGGATGCAGAAACTTTGAAACAGGGATGCAGAACTTAAGAAGGGCAGCAACAAATTAAATGTAGAGTCAAGTAGAGAATAGCAATTCATTTGAGGCTGAGAAAAAAATTCCGGAACTGCCCAAAAGCTGAACTACATTCCATTTGAAGAACCAATGGATCTGAAGTTGAAGGTGCACATTCAATTTCAGATATAAGAAGAACCAATGGATGCTAGAGCTGCTGAAGAAATCAGAAAATGGAAGGCAGTGGCTTGGCTGAATTCAATTTATGAGCTGATTTGAATTGGTGAGTGGAACACTTAAGGCTTTCACTACCATTTGATGCAAGAACTATGTGATGCCAATTGTTTCAAGCTGAATTGAAGTGGAATATAAGCTGAGAAGCTGAAAAATCTGTGCAATAACAAAGAAAAGAAAAAAATTCTGTGACAAGTGAAGAGAATCTGAAAAATCTGTGCCAAGGAAACATCTATGAAGTATGATTTGGTCAGCAAGTTTTGGAGTTGGAATCATGGAAGTCAAAATGTTGTTTTTGGGTCTGAATTGAGGGCTGTAAAATCTAAATTGAGGCTGATCAGAATCTGAACACAGCTGGAAAACCTGAAGCTAGGCAAAATCTGTGCCAAGAAGAATAAACTTTATAGATAGCATGTTTGATCAAAATGCTTTGGACTTGTAGCTGCTGTTGCTTAAAAATCAGACACATAGTGCTTAATGCTACATCGTAGCTGGACAGATCTGAAACATGGCAGCAAAAATTTGGAAAAAAAAAATATCAGAAAATCTGAGATCAATGTAGAAAAATCTGTGCCCAAAAGAACTCCACTTGCTAGGATGCTGAGTTTGCAACTAATAGAGCTGTTCGGCCACCCTGATTGTAGCTGATTGCAGCTGTTCTTTGTTATAGAACTCAGGATACATTATGCTAGAAGCTGAATTGCAGCTGCTGGAAATCAGGGAGTGCTGAATCTGAGTTTGCTGATGCTGAATCTGAGTTGGTCGAATGCTGATTTGGAGTTGATGGAATGACAAGAATTGAATGAAAGTGAGTGCAAGACTGCTGCAATTTGTAGAAGAAGTGTAGGGGAACATGTATTGGAAAGAATTGAGAATTGAAATGCGAAATGAAAAAATATATATATAAAGTGCAAAAACAGTTTGTGCAGATTTGTGTCAAGTTGAAGCCAAAATTAGATTTTCCTGGGCTGTGAATCAGGGAACAAAATTCAGAAATGCATCAAAGAGTATTGAGGACACCCAATGCTGACCAAATCTGGAAGAAATGTGGATGCTAGCAACTCTGATCAGCACACGGGAAAAGAAAAAGAAAAAAAATAGTGCAAGGGCTGAAATTTGATTTGGAATTCAGCTATTTCTAAGTGGACAATTCAAATTCTCCACTATACTATGTGATGCTAGCTGATGTTAATTGTTGGAGAAATTAGAAGTTTTGCAAGATCTGAAATTATATCATGGATGCTAGACTTAAAAACAGAAGAAAGAAAAAAAAAGAAAGAAGTGAAAGTAGTGTGCCAACAAAGGTGAAGTGTATCAAGAGTGAGTTACAAGGGTTGTTGAGTGAAAATTTTATGTTGAGTTACAAAGGTGAACTCCGCCTGTGACGACCTAGTCATGGCCGGTCCCAAGCCCGGATAAAGGAGGAGGGTTGCGTTAGGTTGCCAGCCAGCGTAAAAAAACTATGGCAAATACTCAATGAATGGATCCATTAAAGTATTATGCTAATGCTAGGATGTTCCCCGGAAGGAACGCGTTGCAGGGTCCGACTGTAACGTCTCGGCAAGGACCGCTACATCTCCAGAACCCGGGTGTAGTGCTAAATATGCAAGGGTTCGCGTTGCAGGGTCCGACTGTAACGTCTCGGCAAGGACCGCTACATCTCCATGAGAACTTGGGTGTAGTGTTAAATAGGCAAGAGTTCTCACACCATAGGTGGACTAAGAATAAACATTATAAGAAAAGTAATAGTCTCAGATTTGGAACATGGAATATAGGAACTCTCACTGGTAAAACAATGGAGGTAGTAGATACAATGATTAGGAGAAAAATTAGTATTTTGTGTGTGCAAGAGACAAAATGGGTAGGTGAGAAGGCAAAAATGATAGAGAACTCGGGTTTTAAGTTATGGTATACAGGAAAGAGTAAAACAAGAAATGGAGTGGGTATTTTTGTAGATAGTTCTTTAAAAGATGAAGTTGTTGGTGTAGTTAGAAAGGGGGATAGAATTATAGCTCTCAAGATAGTAGTGGCGAAAGAAGTTGTGAACGTAATTAGCATATATGCACCTCAAGTAGGATTAGATGAAGAAACTAAATCAAGATTTTGGAGCGATTTAGATGAGGTATTACAAAACATTCCGCCAAATGAAATGATTTTAATAGGAGGCGATCTAAATGGACATGTCGGAGCGAAAAATGAAGAATATGAGAGAGTACATGGGGGTTATGGGTTTGGAACAAGAAATGAAGAAGGAAAAACTATATTGGATTTTGCGATAGCATATGACCTTATACTAGCTAATACATTTTTTAAGAAAAAAGAAGAACACTTGATCACATTCAAAAGTGGGAATAATAAATCACAAATTGATTATTTTATGGTTAGGAAGAGAGATAGGAAGATTTGTAAAGATTGTAAGGTTATCCCTGGAGAAAGCTTAACTACCCAACATAGATTAGTAGTGTTAGATATACGCCTTAGTTATAATATCAATAGAGGAAAAATATACACGACTCCTAGAATTAAGTGGTGGAAGTTAAAGGATGGGAAGCAAAACATATTGAAGGAGAAGGTAGGAATACAAGCATTAGATGAAATATATAGCGACTCTAATACGACATGGGATAAGATGGTATCAAAGTTGAAAATAGTAGCTAAGGATGTACTCGGTGAGTCAAAGGGGCATGCACCACCAAGGAAGGAATCTTGGTGGTGGAATGAGAAAGTACAAGAGAAAGTGAAAGAAAAACGAATAGCTTATAAGGAATTATATATTTGTAAGAACGAGGAAAACTTAAAAAAATATACAATAGCCAAGAAAGAGGCTAAGAAAGCAGTGAATGAAGTAAAAAATAAAACTTTTGAACGACTATATCAAAATTTAGATACAAAAGAAGGGGAAAGAGACATTTATAAAATAGCTAAAGCAAGAGAAAGGAAAACAAGAGACCTTAGTCAAATAAGATGTATTAAAGATGAATGCGATAGAGTACTAGTAAATGATAGCGAAATAAAAGAGCGGTGGAAGATTTACTTTCATCAACTTTTTAATGAAAGTTTAGGGGACCAACTTGACTTAGGCAATTTAAGTATTTCAAATGAGTATAGAAATTTTAATTTTCATCGGAGAATTCAAACTTCAGAAGTAGAACAAGCTTTGAAAGGGATGCAAAATGGAAAGGCCGTGGGACCGGATGATATCCCAATAGAGGTATGGAAATGTTTAGGAAAAAAGGTATTGAATGGCTTACAAAATTATTTAATTTAATATTGAAAACAAAAAAAATGCCTAATCAATGGAGGGTAAGTAGTCTAGTTCCCTTATATAAGAACAAAGGAGACATACAAAATTGTGCAAACTATAGGGGTATTAAATTAATGAGTCATACCATGAAACTTTGGGAAAGAGTAATAGAAAAAAGATTGAGGAAGGAGACCACGGTAACCGAAAATCAATTTGGGTTCATGCCTGGAAGGTCGACAATAGAAGCTATACATCTTCTTAGGCAATTAATTGAAAAATATCGGGAGCAAAAGAAAGATCTACACATGGTATTTATTGATTTAGAAAAAGCTTATGATAGGGTACCAAGAGAAATTATATGGAGAATTCTAGAAAAGAGAGGCGTTAGCGTAACATATATTGACCTAATTAAAGATATGTATGAAGATGTAACGACTAGAGTGAAGACTTCAGGTGGATTGACTGAAGCATTTCCAATAAGGATAGGGTTACATCAAGGATCAGCTTTAAGTCCCTATCTTTTTACACTAATCATGGATGAACTCACTAGGCACATTCAAGATACAGTGCCATGGTGCATGTTGTTTGCAGATGATATTGTTTTGATAGATGAGACACGTGAAGGAGTAAATGCTAAACTAGAATCTTGGCGGGAAACTCTAGAAATGAAAGGTTTTAGGCTTAGTAGAGTAAAGACTGAATATATGGAATTTAAGTTTAGCAATGCTAGACGTAGTGAAATAATTGTTAAGATAGGAGATGATGAGTTGTCTAAAATCGAGAACTTTAAGTATTTAGGATCGTTCTTGCAAAGTGATGGAGGAATTGAGAGAGATGTCTTACATAGAATACAAGCAGGATGGTTGAAATGGAGATTAGCATCGGGTGTCTTATGTGATCGTAAAGTACCTCTAAAACTTAAAGGGAAGTTCTACAAAACGGCAGTTAGACCTGCTATGTTATATGGTGCTGAATGTTGGGCTATGACTCGAGCACATGAGCAAAAGATGAAAGTTGCAGAGATGAGGATGTTAAGGTGGATGTGTGGACATACGAGGATGGATAGAATAAGGAATGAGAGTATTAGAGAGAAAGTCGGAGTTGCATCTATTGAAGAAAAACTTCGGGAGACACGTTTGAGATGGTACGGACATGTACTTAGAAGACCAATAAATGCCCCTGTTAGACGATGTGAAACTATGATAAATACGCACATTAAAAGAGGGAGAGGAAGACCAAAAAAGACTTGGTTGGCAACAATAAAACAAGATAAATTTTATTTAAATCTAGATGATGATATAGTAGGGGATAGAACTCAATGGCGTAAAAGGATCCATATAGCCGACCCCACCTAGTGGGATAAGGCTTTGTTGTTGTTGTTGTTGTTGTTGTATCTATTTCACTTGATATCGTATGTTCCTTGATACAAATCTGATCTGAAGAGAAAAAAATGATGAGAATAGAGAAAGAAGCAAAAATGGCACACAAGAGCAAATTGACAAAATGAAGTCAAGGAAAGTTTTTTCATCCAAATCAAAGGCAATTATTCAAGTTTGACTTCACAACACTTTTGAGATCATTAGGGGACTGTAAAGAGAAGCAAAGTACATTGGAAACATCCTTGAGCACTCAAGTCTTCCACTTTATCCATTTTTCTATTTTTTTGGCTTTTGCTCAATTTCTTACCATTTTCCATGTTTTCACTTGTTTTTTGTAGACGTGAATCCTAATCATGATTAATGGTGGAGAGTAGATAATAAGCAAGCCTATGGTAGTACAAGAAGCATGTGTGTTGAGTGAGCTCCACTTCCATCATCAAGTTAGAACTTAAGGAGAGAGCCACCAAAATTTTCCTTGAAAGGCTAGTGATTTAAATTCATCTCAATGAATTATGATGGATGAAAAGGCAAAGTTGTTGATTTAAGGACAAGATACTAATCCATAGTGCTTAGATTTATGAGAATTGACAACCTTAGGTAATTTCTTTTCATTTGTTTCTAATTATGCTTAAGTAAATCTAGGGGATACATATTTACTGTTTTCGCGAGACGCTCAAGCTCAAGTGTGGGGGAGTTGATAAATACTATTTTATTGATTATTTGAGCTGCTAAAATTCATGTTTGACCTATGTTTTTATGGCTTGATTGTGATTTTACCCTAGGTTTTAGAACTTACTCTTGTTTTGGACTTAATTGCAAATTTGCATAAAATTGGATTATTTGGCCACTAAATTCTTGATCTATTTTTGTAGGCATCAAAGGTTCCTGGACCTAGGGCATATTGGGTCAAACTTGAGTCGGAAGCGACCCGGATCGAATTATCAAGATTATGATTTAATCTGGGTCGTCCGATTCAAGAGCGGCTAGATCTGAGCCATCCGGGATCATTTGAAGCAATCCGAGCTAGGGCTAGGGTTGATCAAGCACCCTGATCAAGATCTGAAGGTTTCATCCCAATCAGAGCTCAATCAACCATTGGATCAAGCTTGGAGGGCTCTAGATCGTCCATTCGAAGATTAAGTTGATCTGGACATCCATTGCACATCTAGAGGATCCGAGCTACCACGGGCCAGATCCTGACCCCAGATCATCATCATAAAAATTTGGATCAAATCAGAGCAAGATCAGCCGTTGGATTTTCTCAACTAAATCTGAGCCGTCCATTTCTGATTACTTAAGGAAAAATTTCCCAGCAGCTGATCTCGTCGCGTCTTCAGCAGTCTTCACTGTTCTTCGCCATTTTTGATCCATTCTTCATCATTTTTGAAAATTTCTCTTCCAAGAAGGCGTGACTACCTCAATCTCTATTCCAGATCAAGAATTGAGTCTTTGGGAATCGATTCCTTGAAGAATTCAGCTCCATTTGCGCCGGAACAGGGCTTGCTTGAGGGTTTCGGCAATTCCACAGTCCAACCACTGTCTTCTCTTCCACAGTCCATTTCCAAGCTTCTGAGCCATTTGTAGGGGTTCTCAGGTGAGCTCGGAAGCTTCCCAATTCATCATCGCAGCTCACCCAATTGAGATGGAGTGAATCGGATTGAAAATTCCAGCCAAGCGCAGAATTGAGCAGAATCAACTTCAGAAATGGATTTCCACTGATTTGCTGAGCTTAGGGGTTCGAAGCCAGCTCTTGCTTAACGACCAAGAAGTTCTTGAGCTGAGGAAGGGTTGAGGAGTAGTTTAGCTAGCTAATTTTCATGTTTTGTAGCTTAAATTCCATTTCTGCCGAATTCTGTTCTGTTTCTGTAATTTTCAATTTTCAGCTGTCTTAGTTTGTAAGTTCTAAATTGTTTAGCTTAATTAGGAGTTTAATCTTCGAGTTCAGTAAGTTAGGAACTTGTTTAGTGATTAATAGAGTTAAATTTCAGTTCACTTTAGTTTCAATTGCTGCGTGCCAAATGCATTGTGGCGTGCCAAGCTAGATTTCTGCATTTTAGTGATTTCACTTCCATTACACTAGTTGTTGTTAAGTAATTGCTAGTTTAAACTTCCTTGTTCCTAGATTAGTTACGTGCACTTAGTTTTCAGTAGTTAGTTCAGCCCTTGATCTATTGCGAGAACAAAATCAGTAGCTAATCCTTGAATTTCTGAACATCAAGTTTCAATTTCTGCAATCTCATTTTTGAATTGTCTTTGTTTCTCAAGTTCTGATTTAGTTCTTAATTCCTTGCCTTAGGCTTGCTTAGTCTTTCCTAATATCTTTGTTTCCCAATCGAACCAATCAGTTTTAAAAAGAAAAGAAAAGTTGAGTTGAAAGATCACTCATTCCTTAGTTTGGAAGTAGTTTTTTGGCACAAGGAATTCTCCCTTGCGTGCCACTTGCCTTATCCCTTCTTGCATCCGAATTTAGCTAGTTTTTGTGGCATGTGATTGTGTTTGAATCAATAAGTTTACAGTCACTCATTTCTGAATTTTATTGGCAATGGTTGGTTTCCAAAAACTCTTTAGCTAGTTTAGTTGAGTTGTTTGTTTGAGTTCTATATTTCGCATGCTAGTAGTTGTATCAAGCTTGTTTGTTTCCAAAAATTCCTATCATTGCTTTTACTTTATTGCATAGCATTTCATTTTGTGTTTGAAATCAAAAAACAGTTGCCAAAAACTTTGTAAGTGCTTTAATTAGGTTTTCCATTGGTTGAGTTGGTTGTTACCATCCTTTTGTGTAGTTTATTAGCTAAGTCTTCTATTTTCATTGCAATTTCAATTTTCGATTGTATTCCAAAACCAAATTTATTTCTTTGAAACCCAAAACATAAACGACACATAAACCAAGCTCGAATCAAACACAACAACTAGTTCCCGAGAAAAATACGACCTGTGGCCCCTATATTACATTTTCATACTTTTGATTGTAAAAGGGTTTCCAGCATTCATACACATTTAAATTCTGATGGTCCCACACTTTCGTGACAATTTAATCTAGTATTTCGGGGCTATCAGTACCCGACTTCGAAATCGAACCAGAATCAGAAGATGAGTCTACCAAAACAAAATCGGTACAAAATTTTGATTTTTTTTTTCAGAATTAAGATTAAATGAGCAAACTAATACTGCAATGGTCGAGGAAAATATAGTTTCTATTGTAGGGAAAACTGCAAGAGAACCACAGAAGAATAAGCCACATCCAATATCTGAGTCTGACTCAGATTCGAAGTCTGATGATAATAAGACAAAACTGGTCCAGTGGGCTCGTGACTAATACAAGATGCTGAAGAACCGAACAAGCAAAAGGAAGACGGCTAAAATCAAGGGGGAGATTTCCAACGAGGAATCAAAAGGTAACATTTCAGGTTTAAAGTTTAAAAGTCATATAGTATGTTTTAAGTGCAGGGATAGAAGACACTATAAAAATCAGTGTCCTACTCGTAAGAGTCAGTCTTTACCACCTACAATGAAAGGAACTCCCAAGGATACTGGACAAACAACCGAGAAAGGTAAATTTACCTTATATGAAAATCTAGTGTTTACCTCAAATAACGTAATTGAATCATATAGATTAGTTAAGACAAATTTAAGAAAATTAGAACAAGAAAATGAAACTCTGAAACGTAAGGTCAATATGCTAGAAAATTTAATTCACAATCTTGCTGACTTCGAAAATCCGGAGTATTACTCCAATTATGACCTTAGATATTTTTTGCTTTCATTGCTTGTTGCATTTTTTTTTTTGCAACTTTATTATGCTTAGACTTAGGAATTGTTAGTTTAAGGACAAAAGACTTACTTAAAACTTGAACAACATAGTATTAGGTGGAGTGAGATGATAGTACGTTAGGGAAGCCCTTCTAATAAGGTCAAGTGAGGTAAGGCATACCCTACTTGGTCTGTTTAGTCCGGTGGAACTAGCCGAAGCTATCAATCCAAAACCTAAGCTAGTTAGACCAAAATTTTTCAAGAAGTAATTTGAAAATGAACTTTCGGTAAAAGGCTTTGTCAAGGAAAGGGTTGTTGCTCCAATAAGGCTACGACCAAAGAAGGCCTCTGTGCCTCGCCAAGACCTGGAAGCCAATTATCGAAACTTAAATTCAATTTACTATTTGATAAATTTGAATCTAACACAAGTTTTAATTAAATCTTAGATTTAACACTAATTCAGAGATAAAAACAATACATCTCACAAAACAGATAAGGAAACCTGTTTTGTCACTTAGAACTGGGTGAGATGTCTAGGACCTAATGATGTAGTTCATTCCAACTATTCAACATGTGTTCTAAAATTAATTCAAATTTTTTTTATATTTTTTTAAAAATTAATTCAACATTTTTTCTAAAACGAATTCAACATTTTTCTAAAACTAATTCAACATTTTTCTATAACTAATTCAACATTTTTCTAAAATTTATTCAGCATTTTTTCAAAAATAACTCATCAAACTAAGCCTTGAATGGAATTGTACTAAGATCTAGGACTTGATTGGGTCAATTAGTGATTGGTCAAACCTGGTCAACATGGTCAACACAGGTGCCCGAGACCCTTACGGGTGCCCCTTTCTTTTTTGGACTTCAAGGCAGTCAAACCTGCCAAAAGGCTGACCACCCTGACTCAGGCAACCGAGAAGCCCTTGGGTGCCTCAACTCTGTCACGGGCGCCCAAGAGCCCTGACGGGCGCCCATTCACCCCTATATAAACACTTCACCACAAGCTCATTCACCACACCAACCGAGCTCCCCTCATATTCTTCTCCCTTCTAAGGCGCCCTAGAGCTCTTCACTCGTCCTTGATCACCCTACTTTCACAATGCCACCCCGGTATGATTTAATTATACATTTACGGTTAATTTTTCAATTTAATTTCATTAAATAAATGCATAGTTTTCTACTTGTTTAGCAAACGCCGAGTTACGCAATCCGACCCCTGAGCCGAGCCTAGCCCAAACCCTAGGTTCCCCACCCTAGCCTTATTCAACAAATTCGCACATACCACCTATAAACCCATCAAGACGTACTATCTAAATAGAAGCTTTTTTATTCAATCTTGCCCACTTTCTATGGTTGTTATTAACTTTTATCAGCTCGACCAACTTGTTTATTGTACTCATTCAGTCAACACAACTTTATGTGCTGAATTCTATAATAATTTGATCAAACTCGATGACCTGTATTACACTACCACTGTACAGACCATCCCAATTACTATCACACCCACTCTGTTTAACCGATTTCTTGGACTACGACCTTTTCAGTCCACTTTATGCTGCTATCCTCCGACAGACCTTCCTTACGATGCCCCCTATTCACATGTCACCCTTGACACTCTCTATTCCTATTTTTATGGAGATGCACAAGACTCGACGGTACAAAGATTTCAGTCCGTCGATCTCCGCATTCAGGACTACGCTCTCTATAGGGTTCTGTTCCACTGCGTTCTTCCATTGACCACTCGGGATGTCGCAGCTATGCGACCTTTTCACACCTTCCTTCTCTATGCGATGATCCACCATCTGGACATAAACATTGGTCTACATATATTCCAAATGATCATTAACGCGTCGAGCATATCCACCCATTTCCGAGTACGCACGCCCTATTGTCACATTCACACTTCCCTCCTTCATCACCATGGTCGCGACATCACTGCTGGGGAGGTCATCCCGATGACTGAATTTGATGAGATAAGGGCTAGGAACTTTTCTTTAGCGGGCATAGATATCTTGGCCACCGGGGTCTTATCGTGGAGACGACGAGGTGCTCAACAGCAGATCGACTCTGACGACGAGGTGGAAGTCGACATAGTCAATCTTGCCACTGAGATCGAGAAGAATTTGCGGGAGTCTCCACCTGTAACACCTAAATTTTTCAGAATTTTTTTCCAAAATAAACAAAAAGAAATTAAAATTTTCTTTTAAAAGGGGCAAAGTAGGGACTCGAACCCGTGACCTAAAATAAGAGTTAGTTGCATGTTTCCAATTAAGCTAGTGATTATTTTGTTAGAATATGGAATAGATATTAGATAAGTGATAGTAAGCATCTTTTATGAGTGATGTTTCAACTTCCACTTGGTATATAATGGAATAGAAGAAGAGAAAACCAAGAGTTTTCTCATTCTTCTTCTTCCTTGCCGAAAACAAGAAAAGAACAAGGGTTTCTCCACTTCTTTTCTTGCGCTCAAGATTCGAATCGTGCGAAGGAAGTGGACGAGGAGTACCACGCTAGATCCTACGTCGGTATAGTGAGTTCTAAGCGTAAGGATGTAAGTAGATCTCTCACCTACAGTAAAAGTAGTTCTCTAATGAGTTTTAAACATGATTTCCAAGTCTTTTATATGATGTAATCCTAGTATAGCAAGACCAAGGTCTTGATTTTTCCAAACGCGAGGTTTTGGGATTTCGGCACGCAAGGTGTTCGATACCGATGTTCTCAGTAAGACCAAGGTCTTACTAAGCCCTAGAACGAGTTCTAGGACTAAGAAATGAGTTAAGAAACAAGACCGAGGTCTTGTTGTGTCCTAAAACAAGTCTTGAGAACATTACCTTTTTAAATGCTAAGTTATGCATTTTAAATACAAGCATGAGTACAAGTTAAGTATATTACTTTGAAAGACCGAGGTCTTTTTGGCATGTACCGGGCCGAGGCCCATGAGATCTAGGTGAGCTAGTAAGACGTCCTATTAGGATTCGGTGGCTAGCTACCCCGAACCTATTAGGGATGCGCGCATTGGTACTATGTTGGGCCCAAAGGAGGATGTTTATTATTTCGAAGTATAAGAAGTATAAGTGTATAAGTTTCAAGTTTTTCAAAAGCAAGAAATCATTTCAAGCATGTTACACATTTTTCATTTCAAGCAAAGTTTCCAAATGCAACATTTGTTTCAAGTGTATTCATGAGATTGTTCATTTTAAGCATAGCATTTTCAGTACATATGTTTAAAAGCAATCATTCTTGACCAAGAGCATGATTGATATCGATTGCATGTTTTTGTGAGATAGGTATTTACTTACTAAGCTATTTGCTTATAGTTGCATCCTTTTACTGCAGATAAAGGTAAAGGGAAGATTTAAGGCAAGGAGGCTCAAGGATGGATGATTCCTGTCAATGGCGGCGGAACCGTGGAGTAGGATCCTTCAGGATGAGTTTTGTTTAGCGTTTAAAACTCTAAACAATAGAACTTTATGAGTATTTTCTTTTGAGTTTATGTTAGTAGTTTACTTCCGCAAAGACTTTAAGTTTAAGTAGTTAATTTGGAGTTTGAAATGCATGCAAATGGAGTATGATTATGGTTATTATGTTTGTGAGTCTATAATCTTGTTGTGAAGTTGAAGTAGAATGTATATATATACTTGAACGGTGTTTTTGAAACCTAAACAATAGAACTTTATGAGTATTTTCTTTTGAGTTTATGTTAGTAGTTTACTTCCGCAAAGACTTTAAGTTTAAGTAGTTAATTTGGAGTTCGATATGCATGCAAATGGAGTATGATTATGGTTATTATGTTTGTGAGTCTATAATCTTGTTGTGAAGTTGAAGTAGAATGTATATATATACTTGAATGGTGTTTTTGAAACCTGGAAACTGCAGTTCCAGGCGTATCAGTCGACTGATGCAGGTATCAGTCGACTGGTCGAGGGAACAGAAACATTCGGGTGAGTGAGTCCCAGGTGTAGTCAATTGCACCAGTCGACTGGCAAGATATCAATCGACTGGTGCCAGTGTAAAACAAAAGGTGTTGTAGGGCTGATGGTTAGTGCTTTAGTCTTGCAACTAAGAGGTTTATGGGTCAAATCTTGGCAAAGCCAATAAAGTTAAAAGTTTTTTTTTATTTTGGTTGGCCCAGCAGTAAAGTCAACGTAACGACCCTATAAGGTCAAAGTTAGCAAGAGAGGGACGTTACAGGTTTGGTATCAGAGCAAGTTTCCGCCCTTCCGCCACACTGACATCGAGCATCAATCCGACCTCCTACCAACTAAGAAAGTGCATATGTTTAATTTTATATACATGTCATTATTTGACTGTTAGTCTTAACAGATGCTATTATATGCATGATTAGTATATGCTATTATGAGTATGATGATAGTGAAGTATTCTTTCAACATATGCTATATGAGTATGGTGCAGCGGTAGGGCGACTAGTTGCTATCCCAGGCATCCTCGGTTCGATCCCTAGCTACGGCGCATTTGTAGGAATTTTTCCTCCAAATGGGGCGCGAACCCTGGGACGCTGGGCTTCTAGACCGCCCGCTGCGAGCGCTTCCCGATTTACCCTGGCAGCCGGTGGGAAACTTCCGTGTGGCCGAGCCGGTCGCCCGAGGTTAGTTGAAAAAACCTCGTTAATCATTTTTTTTATATGAGTATGTTGATATGAGTATGTTGATATGATTATGATGATAGTATGACGATATGCCATATGCCATATGAGTATGATGATATGAGTATGATGATATGAGTATGATGATGAGTATAATGATAGTATGATGATATGACATATGCCATATGAGTATGATGATATGAGTAGGATGATAGTGAAGTAATGAAATGCCCTTATTGATGAAATGTCCTTATCGAAGTAAAGTCATTACCCTCTTTAAGATATAGAGTAAGAGAATACCAAGAGGACATCCTGGAAAGGCCCAAAATTAGGAGCGAGCTCCTAGAGGGCAAGAGGCAACAAAGTCTCTTTATGATATAGAGTAAGAGAATGCCAAGAGGACGTCCTATAAAGGCCCAAAATGAGGAGCGAGCTCCTAGAGGGAAAAAGACAGAGTCAGTACCACCACTAAATCTCTTAGAGGTGGTGGCGCAGTTATAGAGACAGTTAACAGAGCAACAGCAGGTTATTGCCACCATGATGGCTAACTAGTAGGCCACTCCTGTTACCCCGCCGGTGGTAAATGTTATGACACCAGTTATGACCGAAGATCCATCAATTACATCTGTAATCCCGGCAAGGGGGGTAAGGCAAGAAGCGTACCTCATCCAGTGGTAGAAACTGAAGCTAGAGAACTTCTTAGGCACAAGTGAACCATGGGAAGCTCAAGCATGGTTCAAAACGTTGGAAAGCATAGTAGAGCTACTGGACTGGCCTGAGGTAGAGAAGATAAAGTGCGCCTCCTTCTGCCTTACTGGAGATGCTAGATTGTGATGGGAGAGAGTCTAGGCCAAGAGAAATGTCAGCTAGATGACATGGGCCGACTTCGAGATCGAGTTCTTTGAAGAATACATTCATATGCGAGTTACCAACAAGCATTATGATGAATTCACGGAGTTTAGACCTGGAGAACTATCTGTGGATGAAGTAGTGAGGAAGTTCAAATGACTAGCTTGTCTGTGCCTAGAGCTAGTTGGCACTGAAAGAGAAATAGTCAGGCTAATGCTCAAGATGTTAAGGCCTGAGATAACTTTAAAGGTGGCCAGCGGTGTTAGTAGGCCGTATACCTCGGAAGGACTGATAACAGTATAAAGGCCACCAGAAATGTTGAACGATGAAGTTCTTAATGACCTTACCTTCGAGAGAGGTCATGGCATCTACTCAGTGGCTAAGAGCTGTATTAATTCTAATTTCCAACCGAGAACTCTATAGTGATTTATTAGTCCTTAAGATGAAGGATTACGATATCATTTTGTTGGTGTAGGTAGCACCTAAGTCAAACCTGGGTTTTGATAATGGCAAAGGGTTCAGAAGTTAAGATGTTATTGTTGTCTAATGTGTTTACTAAGTGTGCAGGAAAGAAGTCCTAGGTACACTAGACACGAAGTCCTGGCAAGGGGCTGGGCACTGAAGACCTGCTCGGAAGGTGGGCACGAAGTCCTGGTCAAGGACTGGGCACGAAGACCTGGTCAGGTGGATCGGGCAAAAGTCCAACCGGAGGAGTCGGTTGGCAAAAGGTAGACTCTCCTGAGAGGAGTAGGTGAGGGCGCGTTCCTCGTCGAGGGAACAGTAGGTGTCGGTTCGACCTAGGGTTTCATTTAGGAGACCCGAAGTCAGAACCAAGACAGCTACGACTGTAAAACATTAACTAATATTCTTGCTTTGTGTGTCTTGGAACTAACCTTGGATGCAGGGACCGAAGGAGGGTGTTTCTGCAGCTCAGAATGCCCTAAAGGAGAGGGGCAGACAGCTGGGCTAGGCGCCCGGGAGGTCCCGGGCGCCCAAGGTTAAAGCCAAAACAACAAAGAAGCAAGACTGCTTCAAAATCACACTAGGCTAGGCGCCCAGGAGGTCCCAGGCGCCCAAGGTCAAAGCCAAAGAGATAATCGAAGAAAATCAGTCATAAAGCCAGCAAACCTAGTCAAGCTAGGCGCCCAGGAGGTCCCGGGCGCCCCAGTCAGCTCCAGGGGCAATTCGAAGGGGATAAGCGCTGACCGAGCTGCGGATGAAGGTTCTTCGATCTGAAGGCACGTGTCAGGCGCCCCTAACGAATCAGGCACCCCAGGAGCACTATAAAAGGGCTCAACCCCCAAGTCTTCGAAACACAACTTTCTAACGCATCCAAGCTTTTTGTTCAAGCGCTCTACTACGGCAAACTCCAATCTCGAGATTCCAGCGCCGACGATGACCCTCCACTCCGAAGTACGATCCACACCGGGCGTCGGTAATGAAAAGTGTTGTTCTTTAATTTTACTGCAATATTCTTGTACTAAATTTTGTAGACCTTTGCGCGATTATAGAATTGCCCAAAGTAAACGGTCAAGGACCGTGGGCCTTGGAGTAGGAGCCGACCGCGACTCCGAACCAAGTAAAACTACTTGTGTCTCTGTGTAATTGTTTTAATTCCGCTGTGCGTTTTCTCTTTTCTTAATCCGAAACATTTTCACGATATTCACCCTCCCCCCCTCTATCGTGTTTCTCGATCCAACAAGTGCTATCAGAGTGGGGTAACTCAAATTTGCTGCAACCACCAATTTGGGAGTTTTTCAGATTTTTACGAAGTTTTTAATTTCTTTTTTGATCGAATTTTTATCGTTAATCGAGGTTGATGCAATACCACTCAATAATTTCTTTTAAATATCTTATTCCCGCACTGCTAATCCAAGACCAAGTCTTGACACAGTTTTTTGTTCTTATTATTTCAGAATTTCTAAATGGCCATGCAAGAGGGTTTCATTTCAGTACAGCCAGACCACCACTCTTCAATGGGGAGGACTTCTCCTACTGGAAGAGTCGGATGGGAGTCCCATCTGAAAACTCAGGTAGACATGTGGATAATAATCCAATCTGGTTTGGAAATCCCGAAAAATGTTGAAGGAGTGGCACAACCTTACACCGAATGGGATGCCTCGCTAAAAAGGAAGATCGAGGCTGATGCTAAAGCGACCCAGACACTCCAATGTAGTCTAACCAAAGAAGAGCTGAACCGGGTGGGACCATTCAACAATGCAAAGGAACTCTGGGGTAAGTTAATTGAATTGCACGAAGGAACCTCCGACACCCGAATCAGCAAGAGGGACCTACTGCTAAACAAGTTATACACGATCAAAATGAATGACGGCGAGTCAGCAACCCAGCTCCACGCCAGAATCCAGGAGTTGATGAACGGTCTACATACAATCGGTCACAAGGTAGAGAACCGTGACCTGATCAGGTATACCCTTAACGCTTTCCCGAGAAATACTTTGTGGGCATCTATGGTAGATGCGTACAAAGTTTCAAGAGATATTTCTAAAATCAAATTAGATGAGTTATTTTTTGAACATGAATTACATGAGCAAACTAACTGCACCTTGGCCGAGAAAGGCATTGCTTTTGTTGCAGGCAAAACAGAAAAAGTGGTCAAGAAGAAGCCTCAACCTGCACCTGAGTCTGACTCAGACTCAGATTCAGAAGACAGTGAAGGAGATCGACCCAAGCTTTTTCGGCTAGCCCGAGACTACTACAAGGAATTGAAGAATCAGTCCAACAAAAGAAAAGCCAGCCGAAAGAAGGATGAACCAACCGAACCATCCAAGACCAAATCCAACGTAACGTGCTTCGAATGCAACAAGAATGGACACTTCAAATCAGGGTGCCCTAATCTGAAAGAAGCCAAGAAGACAAGAAGGAAGAAGACCCTTCAAGCAACGTGGGACGAGTCTTCATCCAAAGAAGAAGAAGAGGCCCCACAATCGAACCTGCTCGCCTTGACTGCATCCGAAGACATCGACACCGGATCAGAATCGGAGCCGAACGACGGAAAGCTCACCGTATCAGAAGACGGCAAAATAACTGTAAGTGGTTATTCAAAAGTTGAATTAGCTGAATTAATTGCATACCTATCTAGCAACTTGGCGAAAGCTAAAATTCAAGTCGAGTCTCTCCGATAGGAAGTAAAACTCCTGAAAGAGGGAGCTGACTCTAGATCCTTAATTGAGAAGGTTCAAGAAGGAACCTCTACTCAGGTTGAAAAACTTGAGAAAGAGAACTCCTCCTTGAAAACTCAAGTCAAGGATCTTAGAGCAGCCTTGGAACGATTTACTTCGGGTTCCAAGGGTCTTGACATGATCCTTGGAAAACAGAAGTCCGTTCTAAATCGATCTGGGTTAAGGTATCGAACTAAGGCTAGACAAAGGTCATATTATGCTGTACTGAATCAGTCTAGATCCAAAGTTCAGGCATGGGTACCCAAACTTTGTCTGAACAACCAAGCTGGACCAAACCAGTATTGGATCCCCAAGGACAAGATTTATATCTTGCCTAATCATTACTGTGGCTTTAGTCCAGGGGGAGCCAACTTAAAAACCAATTTTATAGTTAAATAAATTCTTTTTCTTATTGTAAAATTGCATGATTGCTTGTTTATTTATTTTCTACAATTTACCATGCTTAGATCTAGGACTGGTTAATTAAGGACTAAACCGATTAACTGAAATTTGAATAACATAGTATTGGATGGAGGTGAGATGATAGTACGTTAGGGAAGCCATTTTGGCGGAACTAGCCGAAGCTACCGATCCAAGACCCAAACTAATTAGACCAAAATCTTTCAAGGAGTAACTTGAAAATGGATTTTCAATAAAAGGCTTTGTCAAGGAAAGAGTTGATGATCCAATAAGGCTGCGGCCAAAGAAGGCCTAGTCCCTCGCCAAGACCTGGAAGCCAATTATTGAAAACCAAATTTACTTTACTATTGTCAGATTTAAATCTAACACAGATTTCAATTAATCTTAGATTCAAAAATAATTTTAAAACATAATTAATTGGTTTTTCAAAATTAAGTTAATTTTTCAAAACCAATCATAGCTTTTCAAAATAACTTCTTACTTCTATTCAAAACCTATCTCACAAAAACCCATAAGGTGCTCCAGACACATGATAGGGGACAAATTGAAATTCACCAAACTCAAGTTCAAGAACCTAGGCTCAGTAGCATTTGGCAACAATGCTACACTCAAAGTCATTGGGTTAGGTAACATTGAACTCAAATCTGATTTTGTCATTAAAAAGGTACTTTTGGTTGAAAACTTTAAATTTAACTTGCTTAGTATAAGTCAATTGTGTGATATTGGCTATGTAGTTACCTTTACCAACTCTAACTGCCTGATTAGAAAATTGCAAGACTCAGAAATCATTCTTAAGGGCACTAGGAAAAATAATGTTTACACTATAAACCTACCCTTAGTACCCAAATGTCTCTTAACTCAGTTAGAAGAATCAAACCTCTGGCATAGGAGATTAGGTCACACTAATCTGAGATTAATTTCAAAAATCACCCAGCTTGGCCTAATTAAAGGAATACCTAAAATTAAGAACCATGAAAACATAATATGTGAATCATGCAACCAAGGTAACAAACCAGGTCTAATCACAAACAAATTCAATCAGATCTAACTCAGACAACACTTGAGCTCCTGCACCTTGACCTATTTGATTCACATGGAGCCAAGTCACTAAGCGGAAACCGGTACTGCTTAGTAATTATTGATGATTACTCTAGGTTTACTTGGGTTAGGTTCCTAAAAACTAAAGATGAAACCCTAAACCTATTTATTGATTTTTGTAAGTTAATTGAAAATCAAAACGATACCAAAATTAAAAGACATAGGAGTGATCACGGGGGAGAGTTTGAGAATCAATGGTTCAAGGAATTTTTGTAGAATAAACGGGTATATACACGAATTTTCGTGTCCTAGAACCCCCCAGCAAAATGGATTAGTAGAACAGAAAAATAGTACCCTACAGGAAGCCGCTAGGACTATGCTCAATGAATTCAACCTAGCTAACCAATTTTGTGCAGAAGCAATTAGTACGGCTTGCTATATCTAAAATAGGGTCCTAATTAACAAACGACATAATAAAACTCCATATGAATTATACTACCATAGACTTCCAAACCTACATTACCTAAGGGTCTTTGGGTGCAATATCCATATCTTAAACACCAAGGACTATTTAGGTAAATTCCAGTCTAAGTCAACCCCAGGAGCCTTCTTAGGATATTCATCAACAAGTAGGGCCTATAGGGTTTACAACAAACTAACTAACAAAATTGAAGAAACAACAAATCTAATATTTGATGAGGAAATTAATTCAAAATCTGATAATTCTGATTTAAATTCATCAAATATTGATCACGAAGATAATGAACAAATTGGTGAACCACTAATTGAACCCCTAAATGAACTAACTATTGAACTAACTATTAAGTCAATTGAACCAATAATTGAACCAACCCAAGTAGTTGAACCAAATACTGAACCGAACCGTCCAACCGGACCTAACGCTAAACCAAGTTCTAGAAAAACCAAGAAACCCAGACTCAACCACCCAACTGATCAAATTGTGGGTGATCCAACCTTAGGAGTTAGAACTAGGTCTTCCTATAAAAATCTTAGTCAGATTGCACTGATTTCGAAAATTGAACCTAAGACTATAGAGGAAGCCTTACTTGATTCTGATTGGATCATAGCAATGCAAGAGGAGATAGCCCAATTTGAAAGGAACAAAGTCTGGGAACTAATACCTAAACCTGAGGGCAAATCCATTATTGACACTAAGTGGATTTTTAGGAATAAGCTAAATGACCAAGGAGAAATAGTTGGAAATAAAGCCCGCTTAAGGGTTCAGCCAAGTCAAAGGGCTAGACTATGACGAAACCTATGCCCCAGTAGCCAGACTTGAGTCAATTAGGATGTTGTTAGCCTTTGCATCCCATAAAGGATTTGAACTCTACCAAATGGATGTAAAGTCAGCTTTTCTAAATGGATTTATTAGAGAAGAAGTCTATGTAGGATAGCCCCCCGGTTTTGAGGACTTAGAAAAACCTGATCATGTTTACAGACTCAATAAGGCACTGTATGGACTAAAATAAGCACCTAGGGCATGGTATGAACGTCTATCAACCTACCTCATTTCTAAGGAATTTAAACAAGGACAAATTGACTCAACTCTTTTTATTAAAACCTTAGAAAAAGAAATCTTTATTACCCAAATCTACGTTGACAATATAATTTTTGGATCCACCAACTCAAAGTTCTTAAAATAATTTGTAAAAATAATGGAAAACAAATTCGAAATGAGCTTAGTTGGCGAGCTCAACTTCTTTTTAGGTCTACAAATCAAGCAAACTAGGGATGAAAATTATGTCCATCAATCCAAATATGCTAAGGAGTTAATTAAGAAATTTAAAATGGATAACTCTAAAAGCATAAGTACCCCCATGACCACAAATGTAAAAATAGATAGTGACCCTGATGGTAAACCCATAGACCTTAAATTATATAGAAGTATGATTGGTAGTCTACTTTACCTTACAGCCAGCAGACCTGACATCCTTTTTGCTGTAGGAATGTGTGCTAGATACCAAACCGGTGCTAAGGAAACACACTTAGCAGCCCTAAAAAGAATACTTAGGTACATTAAGGGCACCCTAAATGTAGGGATTTGGTATCCTAGGACCTCAACTTTTGACCTATCAGGATACTCTGATTCTGACTATGCTGGTTACAAACTTGATAGAAAAAGTACAAGTGGAAGCTGCCAACTGTTAGGAAACAGTCTAGTGAGTTGGTGCAGCAGAAAGCAACACTATGTAGCTCTATCTACAACCGAAGCTGAGTATGTTGCTTTAGGAGAGTGTGTAGCACAACTCTTATGGATGATGCACACTCTTAAAGACTTCCAGCTTGACTACACCCAAACCCAAGTCTACATTGATAATATAAGTTCAATTAATTTAATTAAGAACCCAATCCAACACTCTAGAACCAAACACATAGAAGTTAAATATCACTTTGTAAGAGATCATGTAGCCAGGGGTGAGATAGTCCTTAAGCATGTAGATTCAAAATCTAATTTAGCTGACATATTCACCAAACCCCTACCTGAGTCTGAGTTCAGCTCACTGAGAAGGCAATTAGGGTATGCTTGGTAGAATAAGACTGCTCTAATTATATTGTTTTTCTATAAACTATTTTATTTTCTGCAAAATCATTTCTTTATTTTCATTATGTTATTTAAAATGATTTTTTTTTCTTTTTCAACTTAGTTTTTTAAAATAAAATTACCCCCTTCAAAACTAGGGCTTTTTCGCAAATGGACTTAGCCTAGGCGCTAACCCTAGAATTGCATGCACCTATAGATCTAGAAGCCAACATCTCACAAGCACCTTAGAGTATTTTTGATTGATAACCTAGAATGTGTTGAAATGCTTAGGTCTTTGCCTTGATTCAAGATACTTTAAGTCAGTGCATCTGCAGTAATTGGGGCACTAAATACCAATTAAACAGTAATCAGGTTAAGTGTCAAGCTTAGAAAATCTAACTTGATCAGATCACTTAACTTGACTAACCCTAGCGAAAGCTACTGTTTATAACAGTCAGTAAGTAGTTAATTGGGTTAGACAGGACCCGAAAGTGAAGATTTAAATTAATTTGGTCTAGTTTAAATTTAAAATTGGTTTAGTACAACATCTTACTTTGATTACTCATTTTTTTTCTATATTTTTTTGATATATGGCAAAGGGGGAGAAATTGGAGAGGAGAGAAAAGAAGGTTTCAAAGTTCAATTCTTTTCTTCAAAATTAATTACTTCAAAAGTAAATCTTTTGACAAAAACTTTTATCTCCTGTTTTTCATAAAGTAAAGTTCTTCAAATACTTAAGTTCATTTTGAAAGTTAATTTTTCTTGTTTTCAAAAATTATTCTAAGTACTTATTCTGAAAAATTTTCTGGAAATTATTTCTAAGTATTAAAAAGTGCTTGAAAAATATTTCTAAGTATTAAAAGTGCTTGAAAAATATTTCAAAGTATTTAAACTGCTTTCTAAAGTATTTAAACTGCGTTCTAAGTATTAAAACTGCTTGAAAATTTTCTAAGTGTTAAAACTTCAGAATAAGTTTAAAAAATTTTCTAAAGTACAAAAACTAAGTATTTTGGAAATTGTTTTCGAAATTACTTACGTTCAAAAATTATTCTAAGCATTTACTTAAGTTCAAAAATTATTCTAAGCATCTTCGGTTGGTTGAAAAATTTCTAAGTGTAAATTTCAAATTCTCCTGAAAATTTTCCAAGTACCCAACTCAAAATATGTTTTGGAAAATGTCTTCTAACTTAAAAACTGCTTGAAAATTTTCTAAGTATTGAAAACCTGAAAAACATTTCACTTTTAGACTTAGAAACTTTTTCAAAAACCCCACGAACATTTGAAAAACTCAGGGGGAGATTTCTTCCAGGGGAGGAAATTAACTTTGGTACTTTACTTATGTATATGATTAACTTACCTTTTTGAACCGGGTTACCATAAATCAAAAAGGGGGAGATTGTTGGTGCAGGCAGCACCTAAGTCAAACCTGGGTTTTGATAATGGCAAAGGGTTCAGAAGTTAAGATGTTATTGTTGTCTAATGTGTTTACTAAGTGTGTAGGAAAGAAGTCCTAGGTACACTAGGCACGAAGTCCTGGCAAGGGGCTGGGCACCGAAGACCTGCTCGGAAGGTGGGTACGACATCCTGGTCGAGGACTAGGCACGAAGACCTGGTTAGGTGGATCGGGCAAAAGTCCAACCGGAGGAGCTAGTTGGCAAAAGGTAAACTCTCCTGAGAAGAGTAGGTGAGGATGCATTCCCCGTCGAGGGAATAGTAGGCGTCGGTTCGACCTAGGGTTTCATTTAGGAGACCCGAAGTCAGAACCAAGACAGCTACGACTGTAAAACATTAACTAATATTCTTGCTTTATGTGTCTTGGAACTAACCTTGGATGCAGGGACCGAAGAAGTGTGTTTCTGCAACTCAGAACTCCCCAAAGGAGAGGGGCAGACAGTTGGGCTAGGCGCGCGGGAGGTCTCGGGCGCCCAAGGTTAAAGCCAAAACAACAAAGAAGCAAGACTGCTTCGAAATCACACTAGGCTAGGCGTCCAGGAGGTCCCAGGTGCCTAAGGTCAAAGCCAAAGTGATAATCGAAGCAAATCAGCCATGAAGCCAGCAGACCTAGTCAAGCTAGGCGCCCAGGAGGTCCCGGGCACCCCAATCAGCTCCAGGGGCCGATTCGAAGGGGATAAGTGCTGACCGAGCTACGGATGAAGGTTCTTTGATCTGAAGGCACGTGTCAGGCACCCCAGTGAATCAGGCGGCCCCAGGAGCACTATAAAAGGGGCTCGACCCCCAAGGCTTCGAAACACAACTTTCTAACGCTTCCAATCTTTTCGTTCAAGCGCTCTGCTCCGGCAAACTCCGATCTCGAGATTCTAGCATTGACGACGACCCTCCGCTTCGAAGTACGATCCACATCAGGCGTCGGTAACGAAAAGTGTTATTCTTTAATTTTACTGCAATATTCTTATACTAAATTTTGTAAACCTTTGCGCGATTATAGAATTGCCCAAAGTAAACAGTCAAGGACCGTGTGCCTTGGTGTAGGAGCCGACCGCGACTCCGAACCAAGTAAAACTACTTGTGTCTTTGTGTAATTGTTTTAATTCCGTTGCGCGTTTTCTCTTTTCTTAATCCGAAACATTTTCACGATATTCACCCCCCCCCTCTATCGTGTTTCTCGTTCCAACACATTTTAGGGATGGATTTCTTGAGCAAGTACAGTGCCTCTATTGAATGCTGCAAAAGAAGAGTAAAGTTCACACCAGAAGTAGAACTTCCATTTGAGTTTGTTATAGACCGAAAGTGAAAGACAAAAATGTTTCTTTTTAACCTACAAGCTCACAAGATGTTAGATAACGAATGTTCTAGTTATTTAGCACATATAGTAGATGCAAGGCAAAGAGAATGACTGAAGAGAGAAGAGGTACAGGTAGTTGGTGACTATCTGGAGGTGTTTCCTGAAGAGTTACTAGGACTGCCTCCCAATCGAGAAATTGAGTTTGAAATTGAGTTGACTCCAGGTACCAACCCGATTTCAAAGGCACCTTATCGCATGACGCCAGCAGAATAGAATGAGCTGCTGGAACAATTACAGGAGTTGCTCGACAAGGGTTTCATCCCCCCTAGTCATTCACCTTAGGGAGCTCCTGTGTTGTTCGTCAGGAAGAAGAATGGATCTATGCGGACGTGTATAGATTATCGAGCCTTGAACAAGGTGACTATCAAGAACAGATATCCTCTGCCAAGGATAGATGATTTATTTGATCAGTTGAAGGGGGCAACCGTGTTTTCCAAGATTAATTTGCGGTCAGGGTATCAGCAACTCAAAGTCAAGGAGAGTGACGTGCCAAGAACTGCTTTCCAACCAAGGTATGGACATTACGAGTTTGTGGTCATGCCTTTTGGAGTGACAAATGCCCCTGCAACGTTCATGGATCTAATGAATCGAGTATTCAAGGAGTTTCTTTATAAGTTCGTCATAGTCTTCATTGATGATATCCTAGTCTATTCAAAGTCTCAGGAAGAACATGACGAACGTCTGAGGGTAGTGTTAAAGACGCTACAATAGGAGAAGTTATACGCCAAGTTTTCAAAGTGTGAATTTTGGCTTGGCCGAGTGGCTTTCCTAGGCCACATCATTTCCAAGGAAGAAATCATGGTAGACCCCGTAAAGATTGAAGCAGTTAGTAATTGGGGTCAACCAAAGAATGCTAGTGAGATCAGAAGCTTTCTAGGTTTAGCAGGGTACTACAGAAGATTCGTGGAGGACTTCTCAATGATAGCTTCTCCACTAACCGCCTTTACCAGAAAATATAAGAAGTACGAATGGACTGAAGATTGTGAGCGGAGTTTTATTGAGTTGAAGAAGAGATTAACGAGTGCTCCCATTCTTACAATTCTAGAAAGTGATAAAAGTTTTGACATATACAGTGATGCCTCAAAGTTGGGACTAAGAGTTGTACTCATGTAAGAAGGTAAGGTCATTGCTTATGCCTCTTGGCAACTCAAGGATTATGAAAAGAACTACCCTGCTCATGATCTTGAGTTAGCCGCCGTAGTCTTTGCCCTCAAAATATGGAGACATTACCTATACGGAGTCCAGTGCAGGATTTACACAGATCACCAGAGTCTGAGGTATTTCTTCACTCAGAAAGATCTAAATATGAGACAACAAAGGTGGCTGGAGTTAGTTAAAGATTATGACTGTGAGATCCTCTACCACTCAGGAAAAGCGAATAGAGTGGCAGATGCGTTGAATAGGAAGACTTGCGCAACTTTGATGTCCCTGTCATCACTGTCACCACCACTGCAGAAAGAGATAGTAGATTATGGAGTGGAGATCATAGATGGGCAACTCTCAGTATTGACACTAGAGTCAACTTTGCTTGAGGATATATAGAAAAAGCAAGAGCAAGATTCTGATATTCAAAAGATCAAGCAAGAGTTGCAAGAAGGAGAAAGTAAAGAGTTTAGAGTATCTGATAGTGGGATACACTATTATGGAGACCGTCTATGTGTCCCTAGCAGTGAGGAGCTAAGAAAGAAGATTCTTGAGGAAGCCCATAGAACTCCCTATGTAACACCCCAAAAATTTTCCCATATGAAATATTATGAATTCATGAAACATTAATATGAAATGTCATGATGGACTTGGCTTAATGGGCTTTGATGTGGATTAGTGCAAAATGTGATAAAAAGAAATGTGGAAAGGAGGAAGCAAGGATCGAACCTTGAACCTCCTAGTTGCACTAGCCATGTCTTAACGAATGCACCAAGCAATGTTTCATGTTGAGAGAATAAGAAACATGCTTGTTAAAGCTAGGGAAGTGAAGAGACATGTCCCTTCATGAGAATACTATAAATAAGAGAGGAAGAGGGAGGAATAACTTCCTCTCTTCTTCTTCCTCACTCTCTCCACCGAAAATCCTAGAGCCCTTCTCCCTTTCAATTTTCGAAATTTCACCCTAGGGTTCTAACCCTAGGGAATTGGAAGGAAGAAGACCCATCCAAGGATTTTGCCCTCTACTAGGGCCAAGAGTTCTAGAGAAGTGCTAGTAAGAGGAACCCTCACCTCTCCTTCAACCAAGGGTACCCTAAGGAGTAAGAGAAGGTGAAATTCAAGCGAAAGGATGTAAGTATCCCCTCGCCTGCAGTGTAATTGTTGTGTATGATTTCCTTCTTCTTGTTGTTTTCGAAAATGGGGATTTGCCCTTATGTAAGTTTCGGCCACCCCTTAAGGGAAGGCCTTGGTTACTCCTTGATACATGAGAAGACCCCTTGGGACTTAGGGTATATATGTATGTTGATTCCCTTCAAGTTGTGATAACAAAAACTAGGGTTTGCACCCCTACAAGTTTCGGCCAAGGCATGGAAATTAGGGATTTAAGAGTTGAATTACTCTATGATGTATTTTATGTTTAGTGTATTATATGATAGTGTAGACAAGGTGTTTGTATAAATGTTTGGTTACAAAAACGCAACTTTTTCCCTACCCTACACTTTCGGCCAACCCTAGAAGGATTAGGGTTTAAGGTTGCATGATTTTCCTATGATGTAATCTATGCTTAATAAGTGGCATGATATGTAGGTGAGGTGTTTGTGTAAATGCTTGTGTGAATGTTTGGTTTCAAAAACCCTAATTCCTCCTACCCTACACCATTCGGCCAACACCCTAATGTTAGGGTTATGAAGGTTAAACTACCCTATGAGATATGTTTATGTTTAGTAGGATGATATGTATATGTATGTGATGTTTAAATGGATTTCTTGATTGGAAAACATGATTTGCCCTAGTATGGAACTTTCGGCCAAGGCATGAACATTAGGGTTGTGAAGATTGATTACCCCATGATGTATGCTATGCTTAGTATGATACATGATGTATATATATGTGATACTTGTCTGGGATGTTTGATGTCAAAAACCTAAGCTACCCCTACCCTTGACTTTCGGCCAAACCCTAGGTTTAGGGTTAGGAAGAATGAATTTAATCCATGAAGCATGCTACCACTTCCTATGATATGAGTATGATCTATGTGACCAATCTTGTCATATATAAAGTATGTTTAAGTGGTTGAAGCATGATGTATGTATGAGCATGTTTTATAGCCCATGGGGCACCCTTATGAGATTGCATGTGATGTGTATGTTAAAATGCTTGAAAGGATACTCCACTAAGTATGGGATCAAGAACACCCCTTATGTTGTGTGGTGTGTCCCTATGGGATCAAGAGCACCCCTTATGTTGTGTGGTGTGTCCCTACGGGATCATGAGCACCCTTGAAGATTGGTGTGTCCCTTGAGAAGTGAATTTGGAGTACTCCTTAGCATATATGTAAAGACATGATAAGTATTTTACTTTGTAAGTTGTGTACTCGACTCGGAAGGGGGTCGTTAAACAAATCCGGGGTGTATGTTAACTTAAGGTCATGGCTCCGGTAGGATGGAAGGGTCCTGCTCTAATGGGATTGGTGGCTCGCTACCCCAATTCATTAGGGAACGCGCATTATGTGGTACACAACTGGGCCCTATATGATGTTGAAATATTTTTAAGTAATACCTTTATGGAATTGTTTTGAAAACATTTATTATATGTGAAGGGTATGCTTAAGATACTTTATACTGCTTGCTTAGAGACTTTGATATTTAGTGTGCTATGATAAACTCATGCTTATGATTCCTTATGTGTACATGTTGTATTCTTTGTATGGATTTTGCGAGTAGGACAGGATCCTTACTAAGCATTTGTGCTTACTAGTTTATGTGTTGTCTTATGCTGCAGATAAGGGTAAGGGACACTTAAACTAAAGGAAGAGGCAGGAGGGCTGAAGATGTGTGGGGTGGTGGCTCGGGAAAGAAAGATTTTTATATCTACATTACTATGCCTATGATGATGTTTTCTTCAATAATAAATGCTAGTGATTAGAGTTGGTACTTTTGAATATTAGAGATTTCACTTGAATTACTCTTATATGTTGAGTTGAACTACTTGTGAACCTACCATGTTCTAATCGTTAAAGCATGATATCCGATTGGCATACATTGACTAATATGCTTAGCACTTGTAAATATCACTTGGTAGTTTTAACAAGCATGCTCAGTACTTAGTCCTTGCAGTGTTTGTTTTAATTTTATGCTAGAAGAAAGAAAATAATTATATGATTGATTGTACGTAACCCCGCCCCGAGAGTAGATATAAGGGCGGGCGTTACAAGTTGGTATCAGAGCAGATTTCCCCTCCACCACACACACATCAAGCTTTATCCTGCCGCTTCCAAGTAAGAGATCCTAACCTCGCTTTACTTAGTTTATGTACAGTAATGATTATATGGAGATGATTTATACTTGCATAACTTATACTTGCATAACAAGTAAAAAAAAAAAATAGTGTTAATTCTTATGCTAGTCTATTTATCACCTGTATGATAGATATGGCTAGAGGACGTAGCAATCGGGGTAATGAGACAGCACCCCCATCTAATATGATGCAAGTGATCACAGATCTGCAGCGTCAGGTCACTGAACAGCAGCAGATCATAAATACTCTGATGACCCAGCAGGCGAACACTGCAACCCCGCAGGGAAGTCAGAATGTGATACCTACTGAGCCTCCAACTGCACAGGCACCCCCGGACAGTCCGGCCCGAGGAGTCCGACAGGAGGCCTATCTGATTCAGTGGCAGAGACTGAAGCCGGAAAAGTTCTCTGGCACCTGCGAGCCCTGGGACGCCCAGGCCTGGCTCAAGGCAGTTGAGAGCACAGTGGAATTATTAGACTGGCCCGAACATGAGAAAATTAAATGTGTCTCGTTCTGCCTCACTGGCGACGCCAGGATGTGGTGGGAACGGGTAAAAGCTAGAAGGTCATTGGATCAGAATCGCAGATAGGGAACTCTACTGCGACCTGATAGTGCTTGATATGCCAGATTATGATGTAATATTGGGCATGGATTTCTTGCACAAATACGGCGCCTCTATCGAGTGCCGTAAACGGAAGGTTATCTTCCGACCTGAGGAGGGAATTCTATTTGAATTTATCGGAGAGCCGAAGAAGAGGACAAACAAATTCTTATCGGCTCTGAAAGCAAGGAAGATGTTAGAAAATGGATGCTCTGGGTTTCTAGCTCATGTGGTTGATACCAGTCCTACAGAGGGCCCGGAGCTAGAAGACGTCAAAGTCGTATGCAATTACCCAGAGGTGTTTCCCGATGACTTACCAGGGTTAGCACCTGAAAGAGATATAGAATTTGCAATTGAATTGATTCCTGGTACTAACCCCATTTCTAAAGCACCGTACCGTATGGCGCCGACAGAATTAAAGGAATTATAGGGACAGTTATAGGAGCTGCTTGACAAGGGACTCATCCGCCTTAGTCATTCTCCCTGGGGAGCTCCCGTACTGTTCGTGAAAAAGAAGGATGGGTCGATGCGAATGTGTATCGACTATCGGGCGCTAAACAATGTGACTATCAAGAACAGGTACCCTCTACCCAGGATAGATGACCTGTTCGATCAACTGAAGGGAGCCACAGTTTTCTCTAAAATTGACCTGAGATCTGGTTATCACCAAGTCAGGGTGAAAAAGGAGGATATACCGAAGACGGCTTTCCGAACCAGATACGGACATTATGAGTTCGTAGTTATGCCATTTGGAGTTACCAATGCTCCAGCTATGTTTATGGACTTAATGAATCGGGTGTTCTCGGCATTCCTCGACAGATTTGTGATCGTCTTTATCGACGATATACTTATATATTCGAGAACTCCTGAAGAACATGCTGAACACCTGAGTATAGTACTACAAATTCTTCAGAAGGAACAACTGTATGCTAAATTTTCCAAGTGCGAGTTCTGGCTCGATCAAGTATCATTCTTGGGACATGTTATCTCCAAGGAAGGAGTAATGGTGGACCCAATTAAAATCGAAGCTGTGAGTAACTGGATCAGACCCAAGAATGCCAGCGAAATCAGAAGTTTTCTCAGGATAGCAGGCTATTACAGAAAATTCGTAGAGAACTTCTCTCGGATTGCAGCTCCTATGACAGCTCTTACAAAGAAAGACAAGAAATATGTATGGACCGAGGAATGTGAGAAGAGCTTTACTGAACTGAAAAGGAGGCTGACTAGCGCTCCAATATTGACTCTTCCAGAGAGCGATATGGGTTTCGATATGTACAGCGACGCATCCAAATTGGGACTCGAAGCTGTACTTATGCAGAATGGGAAGGTGATTGCCTATGCCTCTAGGCAACTCAAGGAACATGAAAGGAATTATCCTACCCATGACTTGGGACTAGCAGCGGTGGTCTTTGCACTGAGAATATGGAGGCACTATCTATATGGAACTCAGTGTAAAGTTTATACAGATCACCAGAGTCTGCGATATTTCTTCACCCAGAAAGATCTGAATATGAGACAGCGCAGATGGCTTGAATTGGTCAAGGATTATGACTGTGAGATCCTGTACCATCCGGGAAAAGCCAACAAGGTAGCCGATGCTCTTAGTAGAAAGTCATGTGCTACTTTGATGTCTTTATCAGCTTTGTCACAACCCTTAGGGGAAGAAATTATGAATTTAGGGATTGAAATCATATCAGGACAGTTATCCACCCTGATGATTGCGCCGACATTATTCGACGATATTCTGAAAAAGCAGAATCATGATCCGAGCCTTTAGGGGATCAGGCAAGAGGTTCTCGAAGGCAAGGACAATGGATTTCGGATTTCAAACAGCGGAGTCTTATATCTTCGGGATCGATTATGTGTTCCCGACGACTCCGATTTACGGACAAGAATCCTTGAGGAAGCTCACGGAACACCTTATGCGATGCATTCTGGGTCTACCAAGATGTATCAAGATCTGAAGAGCAAGTTTTGGTGGTCCGGTATGAAGCGAGATGTAGCCCACTATATCAGCATGTGTTTGACCTGCCAGAGGGTCAAAGCAGAACACCAGAGGCCTGGAGGAGTTCTGCAACCTCTGTCGATCCCCGAGTGGAAATGGGAAGACATCTCTATGGACTTCATTTCAGGGCTGCCTAGAACAACGAATGGATATGATGGTATATGGGTTATTGTGGACAGGCTAACCAAGTCTGCCCATTTTATGGCTATCAGGATGACCTACTCGGTAGAGCAGTAGGCCCAACTGTATGTCAAGGAAATTGTCCGACTACACGGGGTTCCCAAGACCATTATCTCTGATCGGGATGGTCGATTTACTTCGGATTTTTGGGAACACGTGCAGAAGGCTCTTGGCACGAAGCTGAAATTCAGTACGACCTTTCACCCCCAGACTAACGGGCAAACTGAAAGAGTGAATCAAATACTAGAAGATATGTTACGAGCTTGTGCCCTGGACTTCAAGGGAAGCTGGTGTCGAAACCTGAGCCTGGCAGAGTTTGCTTATAACAACAGTTATCAGGCTACTATCGGGATGGCACCGTACGAAGCACTATACAGAAGGAAATGCAGATCTCCTATATGCTGGCTTGAGAGTGGTGAAAAGAAGGAGATGGGACTCCAGACTAATATTATAGATGAAACCACTCAGGCTATAAAGAATATCCGCCAGAGAATAGAGACTGCTCAGAGTCGGCAGAAAAGCTACGCTGATAAGCGACGCAGACCACTAGAGTTTGAGGTTGGGGATTCAGTATTCCTTAAAGTGGCCCCTATAAAAGGGGTGATGAGATTCGGGAAGAGAGGGAAGCTGAGCCCGCGATATGTGGGACCGTACCAGATCCTGAGACGGGTAGGCAAAGTGGCCTACGAACTGGAGCTGTCGCCAGAAATATCGGCTATCCACAATGTCTTCCATGTATCAATGCTCAGGAAATGTACCTTTGATGGGAATCAAATGATAGAGCCCCAACCAGTACAAGAGAACCTAAGTTCCGAACGCCGACCTATTCAGATCCTAGATCGGGAAGTCAAAAAGCTAAGGAACAAGGAAGTACCCTTAGTAAAGGTTCTGTGGCGGAACGAACAATTCAAAGAAGCCACATGGGAACGAGAGGAGGCAATACGATTAAAGTATCAGGAACTGTTTTAAAGTTCGGGACGAACTTTTTATAAGGTATGGAGGATTGTAACACCCCAAAAATTTTCCCATATGAAATATTATGAATTCATGAAACATTAATATGAAATGTCATGATGGGCTTGGCTTAATGGGCTTTGATGTGGATTAGTGCAAAATGTGATAAAAAGAAATGTGGAAAGGAGGAAGCAAGAATCGAACCTTGAACCTCCTAGTTGCACTAGCCATGTCTTAACCAATGCACCAAGCAATGTTTCATGTTGAGAGAATAAGAAACATGCTTGTTAATGCTAGGAAAGTGAAGAGACATGTCCCTTCATGAGAATAGTATAAATAAGAGAGGGAGAGGGAGGAATAACTTCCTCTCTTCTTCTTCTTCACTCTCTCCACCGAAAATCCTAGAGCCCTTCTCCCTTTCAATTTTCGAAATTTCACCCTAGGGTTCTAACCCTAGGGAATTGGAAGGAAGAAGACCCATCCAAGGATTTTGCCCTCTACTAGGGCCAAGAGTTCTAGAGAAGTGCTAGTAAGAGGAACCCTCACCTCTCCTTCAACCAAGGGTACCCTAAGGAGTAAGAGAAAGTGAAATTCAAGCGAAATGATGTAAGTATCCCCTCGCCTGCAGTGTAATTGTTGTGTATGATTTCCTTCTTCTTGTTGTTTTCGAAAATGGGGATTTGCCCTTATGTAAGTTTCGGCCACCCCTTAAGGGAAGGCCTTGGTTACTCCTTGATACATGAGAAGACCCCTTGGGACTTAGGGTATATATGTATGTTGATTCCCTTCAAGTTGTGATAACAAAAACTAGGGTTTGCACCCCTACAAGTTTCGGCCAAGGCATGGAAATTAGGGATTTAAGAGTTGAATTACTCTATGATGTATTTTATGTTTAGTGTATTATATGATAGTGTAGACAAGGTGTTTGTATAAATGTTTGGTTACAAAAACGCAACTTTTTCCCTACCCTACACTTTCGGCCAACCCTAGAAGGATTAGGGTTTAAGGTTGCATGATTTTCCTATGATGTAATCTATGCTTAATAAGTGGCATGATATGTAGGTGAGGTGTTTGTGTAAATGCTTGTGTGAATGTTTGGTTTCAAAAACCCTAATTCCCCCTACCCTACACCATTCGGCCAACACCCTAAAGTTAGGGTTATGAAGGTTAAACTACCATATGAGATATGTTTATGTTTAGTAGGATGATATGTATATGTATGTGATGTTTAAATGGATTTCTTGATTGGAAAACTTGATTTGCCCTAGTATGGAACTTTCGGCCAAGGCATGAACATTAGGGTTGTGAAGGTTGATTACCCCATGATGTATGCTATGCTTAGTATGATACATGATGTATATATATGTGATACTTGTATGGGATGTTTGATGTCAAAAACCTAAGCTACCCCTACCCTTGACTTTCGGCCAAACCCTAGGTTTAGGGTTAGGAAGAATGAATTTAATCCATGAAACATGCTACCACTTCCTATGATATGAGTATGATCTATGTGACCAATCTTGTCATATATAAAGTATGTTTAAGTGGTTGAAGCATGATGTATGTATGAGCATGTCTTATAGCCCATGGGGCACCCTTATGAGATTGCATGTGATGTGTATGTTAAAATGCTTGAAAGGATACTCCACTAAGTATGGGATCAAGAACACCCCTTATGTTGTGTGGTGTGTCCCTATGGGATCAAGAGCACCCCTTATATTGTGTGGTGTGTCCCTACGGGATCATGAGCACCCTTGAAGAGTGGTGTGTCCCTTGAGAAGTGAATTTGGAGTACTCCTTAGCATATATGTAAAGACATGATAAGTATTTTACTTTGTAAGTTGTGTACTCAACTCGGAAGGGGGTCGTTAAACAAATCCGGGGTGTATGTTAACTTAAGGTCATGGCTCCGGTAGGACGGAAGGGTCCTGCTCTAATGGGATTGGTGGCTCGCTACCCCAATTCATTAGGGAACGCGCATTATGTGGTACACAACTGGGCCCTATATGATGTTGAAATATTTTTAAGTAATACCTTTATGGAATTGTTTTGAAAACATTTATTATATGTGAAGGGTATGCTTAAGATACTTTATATTGCTTGCTTAGAGACTTTGATATTTAGTGTGCTATGATAAACTCATGCTTATGATTCCTTATGTGTACATGTTGTATTCTTTGTATGGATTTTGCGAGTAGGACATGATCCTTACTAAGCATTTGTGCTTACTAGTTTATGTGTTGTCTTATGCTGCAGATAAGGGTAAGGGACACTTAAACTAAAGGAAGAGGCAGGAGGGCTGAAGATGTGTGGGGTGGTGGCTCGGGAAAGAAAGATTTTTATATCTACATTACTATGCCTATGATGATGTTTTCTTCAATAATAAATGCTAGTGATTAGAGTTGGTAATTTTGAATATTAGAGATTTCACTTGAATTACTCTTATATGTTGAGTTGAACTACTTGTGAACCTACCATGTTCTAATCGTTAAAGCATGATATCCGATTGGCATACACTGACTAATATGCTTAGCACTTGTAAATATCACTTGGTAGTTTTAACAAGCATGCTCAGTACTTAGTCCTTGCAGTGTTTGTTTTAATTTTATGCTAGAAGAAAGAAAATAATTATATGATTGATTGTACGTAACCCCGCCCCGAGAGTAGATATAAGGGCGGGCGTTACACCCTACTCTATGATCCTGGTTCTACCAAAATATACCAGGATTTGAAAAGAAGATTTTGGTGGTCTGGAATGAAAAGAGATGTAGCTAAGTATGCCAGTACCTGCCTGACGTGCCAAAGAGTGAAAGCAGAACACCAGAGTCCAGGAGGAGTCCTACAGCCTATACAGATTTCGAAGTGGAAATGGGAAGACATACCCAAGGACTTCATTATTGGTCTACCCAAGACAACAAATGACTATGATGCTATCTGGGTAATTGGAGACAGATTGACCAAGTACTCTGCCCATTTCTTGGCAATCAAAGTGTCCTACTCCATTGAAAGACTAGCCCTGTTATATGTTCAGGAAGTGATTCTACTGCATGGAGTTCCGAAGACCATTATCTCCGACAGAGATAGTCGTTTCACTTCGCATTTTTGGGAATGTGTACAGACAGCTCTTGACACCAAATTGAAGTTTAGCACAACTTTCCATCCTCAGACTGATGGGCAGACAGAAAGAGTAAATCAAGTTTTAGAAGATATGCACATAGCTTGTGCATTAGATTTCAAGGGCAGTTGGTGCAAGTACTTATGTTTAGCTGAGTTCGCCTACAATAATAGTTACCTAGCTACTATTGGTATGGCGCCTTATGAAGCTCTTTATGGTAGGAAGTATAGATCTCCTACTGTTCCCTCGACGGGGAACGCGCCCTCACCTACTCCTCTCAGGAGAATTTACCTTTTGCCAACCGGCTCCTCCAGTTGGACTTTTGCCCAATCCACTTGACCAGGTCTTCGTGCCTAACTTTCAGTCAGGTCTTCTTGCCCATCTCCCGGTCAGGTCTTCTTGCCCAACTTCCGGTCAGGTCTTCGGTGCCCAGCCCCTTGCTAGGACTTCTTGGCCAGTCCTCGACCAGTACTTCTTTGCCCGACTTCCAGTCAGGTCTTCTTGCCCAGTCCTTGACCAGGACTTCTTTGCCCAGCCCTTTGCCAGGACTTCTTGCCTAGTGTACCTAGGACTTTTCCTGCACACTCAATAAACATGTTAGATCACAATAACACCTTAACTTCTAAACCTTTTGCCATTATCAAAACCCAGGTTTGACTTAGGTGATGCCTGCACCAACAGGAAGAAGGTTGTTTTTCTCCTTCTTCTTCTTCTTCTTCTTCACCTTCCTCTGTAGGTCTACTGCTAGTTGGAGGGCTTGGATCTGTCTCTGGCGGTCAGCGATGCAAGGGAAGAAGAAGGGGGTGGCCGGTGGCGCAAACCCTAGGAGCTAGGGTTTTGGCCGATTGGAGAAGAGGGTTGATTGGAGCTCTTGGTCATCTCGGATCATGGTAGATCGTCGTCCACATGACGTCTGCGAAGGGAGGCACATAAGGTAGAAGACCGCGAGGTGATGGGAAAGGTATAACCTTCCATATGCTCCTTTGCATTTCCTTATGTCGTTTATGTGCCATGTTATTATGCCTTGTCATTTTATGTGTTAGAATTTATTGTTTTGCTTGCAAAATATGATTAATAAATTCTTAACTGGACCCCGACCATAAACACAAAAGTCGGCTATCAACTCGTCGCCTTTTCCGTGGTCAAACGGTTGAGCAAATTGCAAGGCCAATTTTGGTAATTGGCTAAGTTGTAATTTGGATAGTTCGATACAGCACGAGACGGTCGATGGGAAACGACTCTCTATTCGGATTAAATTTTTTAATCCATAGGCATAGAAAGGTCTCTCGGATCGACTAGGTATTTGCTAGGGAAACCCGCCAAGCTATACCCAATAGAGGCTGGAGTATTATATTGACCTGGGTTTCCCCGTCGATCTGTGCTCCAAGTACCTCAATCTCATTGAGGTGGGCCATCATCTTAAGGACATGATCCCTTACGGGTGTCCCTTCGACCATGGTAGTCATCATCAAGTTCTTCATTGCAACTTGTCTAGCATCCTGACCCTGGTTCTCGAAGAGCTCCTTGAGGTTTAGCAAATGTCACAAGCAGTGGGCATGACCTGATGCTGATATTGCAATACATTTGACATAGATACCAAAATGTAGCACCGCGCCATCTCATCTACCTTGATCCACTACTTGTAACGCTCCCTCTGCTCTTCACCAGAGTTCTTGCTAGGATTTTCAGGACACTCCTCAAAGAGTACATATTTGTACTCTTCAGCAGTAAGGACAATGTCCAAGTTTCTTTTCCAGTCTATATAATTGGGGCCAGTAAGTTTGTTCTCCTTAAGTATAATCGCTAGTGGGTTAAAGGTCATTTTAAATCTACCTGAGAATCACAACAATCACAACTTTAGACTTTGAAATTAAATTGATTACTCAAACAAATAAATTTCGAAATCAACCAACACCTCAAAACACTGAGAAATTCGCATGCCACGATGGTGTGGACGTATACGAATTTCTACATTCGTAAGAGGAGGTTTTACCCATTAATTTTATTATCTTGTCAACCTAACTTATGACAAATAAAATTAATAGTTGGTTCACTTCGGCCCTACAAATAATAGTAGTGACTCCGATGAGGAGGATACTATTATTTGCATCTAAGTGTACACCATTACACGACACTAAGAAAATTATTTCTGATTATGTGTCGTCCGATGGGGAAGTACACACGCTATTCAATAACTTTCTATAATCTTTTTTGACCTAGTGATTCGCAAAACAAGCCCATCCGATGGGTAGGAAGACACTCAGAGCCGACGCGCAGACTTGTTCGCATCACTTGTCAGATTGTAATGGAGGCCACGGGACCCTTAGGGTCCCTCTCCCACTTAGTTATTTAATTTGAGGAATTTTCATGCACAGACACAACAAGCACATAACCGAAGAAACAAATAAGAAAAATCCTAGATTTTTCAACTTTCATGGCCTTGGTCTCCAATTCGCCTCTAGTCGTGTCGTCACCTCGTCTGCTCCTCCCTACACCATACGCAAGCCACCATTGAAGGGATCTTCGAGCCGAGATGACTAGCTAATTATTTACATCCATCGATCCTATACTCCATGAAGGAGTGTACAAATAATCTAGATCAAAAGTAGATAAAAGCTCGGCTAAACACGTGCCGTATTTAATTACAAAAATTAAATACCTATCTAGCCTCGTCAACCTCGAGGATTTAATTAATTACAAAAATACACAATCAATCACATACAACCATTATTTAAACCATTGAAAGTTGGAATCTAGTGCCTGCAACAAAGAGTTAGCCTACACACATCCACATATTATCCAGAAAAAATAAAATATATGATAATGTGTAAAAATTAACCGAATCATAAATACACAAAACTGGAATCCTCAGCTCTGATACCAGTTGATGGGTATGGCTTGGCGGGTTTCCTAAGAGAATACCTGGTCGTCCTTGAGAGACCTCTCAATGTCTATGGATTAAAAAATTAATCCGAATGGAGACCTGTCTCACAAACGACTGTCTTGTCATCGTATTAATCGACTCGAATTACAACTTAGCCAATCTCAAAGATCGAGCCTTGTAATTCGCCTAACCGATCGACCGCGAAAAAGACGACGAGTGGATTGCCAGTTTTTGTATTTATTATCGGGATCCAATAATTAATTATCAACCATTAATCAAACTAATAATTAAACAAGATAACTAATTATTTCATCACATAAAATGATAGAAACAAAGAGGGAGCCAAGAGAGAAATATACCTCTCTTTACCTCGTAGTCTTCTACCTTATGCCTCTTCACTCTTGGACGTTGTGTGGGCGATGAGCTACCAGGATCCGGAATCACCAAAGGTCTCCAATTAATCACCTTCTTCACAAGCCAAGAAAACCCTAGCTCTCGGGTTTACTACTGCCGGCCTCTTCCTCCTCCAACCTTTGCGGCGCCAGCCTCCAATGGCTTCCCAAGCTAGCCGGCCACAAGGAAGCTCCAAGGAGGATGATGAAGAAGAGAAAAAGTCTCCTTCTCAACCCAAAACCAGCGGAGACCTCCTCCTTTCCCTAGCT
This sequence comes from Boesenbergia rotunda, assembly GCA_024364735.1. Lineage (NCBI taxonomy): Eukaryota > Viridiplantae > Streptophyta > Magnoliopsida > Zingiberales > Zingiberaceae > Boesenbergia > Boesenbergia rotunda. Next base: position 12,272 of record JAGFNQ010003249.1, on the reverse strand, counting down.
TGTGGTGCCGCCGCAACTCCCTTGCACCGCCGCATCTCACACGCCGGCCACCTCCTCTTCCTCACCGGACCTCACAAAAGGGAGAGAAGAACTCCCCCTTTATCTAGTATCGGTCGGCCACCGAGTGGATGAGAGGAAGAGAAGAAAAGAAGAAGGAGAAGGAGCTCTTCCTCTTTGCTGTGACCTAGGAGAGAGAAGGGAGAGAGAGGGAGAGGAGAAAAGCTTTTGGGTTGGATGAACAATTGGATTGGCCTTGGTTTTTGGATTTCATGGGGTATATATATATATGGCTAAGGTAGGGACCATGAGGAGAAGTTGGGTATTGGACCGCTAATGGATCCAAATTCGATCCATTAATGGAGATCCATTCCACTAAAGGATCTCCATTGAACTTCCTCACCAACCCCTATATTTTCATATGGGCTCCACCTATTATGAGTACATCCATCTCCCCGTGTTTAAGATATCGAATATCCATCGATTAATTTAAATTACTGACAATTTTAATTAATTAACTTCTAACTCCTTGACTAGTACCACTCATCCTTATCATCATGTTGGATCAAATCCACCTGCAGGGTTTAACATGATGAACCTTATGAGCTCATCAAGGGGGCATCATCATCCCGACTCACCAGGACACGAATTCCGTCAATAATCAATTACACACCATGTAATTAATATTATTTCTCAACTTACCGGGCCTATCGATTTAGCAGAATAAATCTCGCTCATTGGTAAATCAAAGAAATAAAATACTATTCACATGTGGCCATTATTATATCTGGATTTAGATATTGTACTCCACAATAAACCGAGGTTCCATCAAATTATAAAGTTAGTACAAATTGGATCACCTTTATTTTGATCCTGCTTAATGCACACAAAGTGCACTAGTGTAATTGTATGGTCAAGACAAACCACACCTAATTACACTATAACCATCCCGATAGTTTGTCCAACTCCATCTCGATTGTGAGCTTCTACTTATACTATGCAAGGGACTGATAACATGATCTTCTGTCTGTCACCACACACCATGTTATCTACAATGTAGAGTATGAGACTATTATGCATATACTAATTTAAACATGCAACTGTGTTGTTGTGATTCTCTTTCAAAGTGTAGATGTTCATATAAAAAGATAAGTCTTTTAGTATACATCTTAACAGATATGGCGAGGTAGCTTCGGCTAGTTCCATCGGACTAAGAAGACAAAATAGAAGTCACCTTCTTCTACTTGACTCCCCAGACGACTTTCCTAATGTACTATTAGCTCGTCCCACCCTAATATAGGTTGTGCATGATTCATTCAAATCTGGTACTTAACTAACCATTTTAATCCTAAGCAAGATAAAAATAATAAAATAAAAATAAAATAAACATACACAGCCATGGTATTCAATCAAAGCTACCTATCCGCATGAATGGTCTTTTTATTTGCTCCCCCTGGATCATATCCTTGATTTGGTATATTTAAATAATGGATATTAACCATAGGGACACAATATTGATTTGGTCCGGCTTGATTAATCAAGCTTGATTTAGGGACCCATGATTGGAGTGGTTCACTATTGAATAATAAGACCTATATCGCGAATTGGTTTTAAATCCAATTCTAGATCGATTCAGAACAGATTTCTATTTTCCAAGAATCAGATCAATATTCATGGAACCCAGGTAAACTGTTCCAAATTTGCTCTGAGTTCTTTGACTTGGGCTTTTAGAGAGAAATTCTCTTCCTCAAGTCTTTGGACTTGAGTTGAGGTTTCAACCTGAACTTTCTCAGTCAAAGAACTCAAGTTGATCTCTTCCTTAAGGAGTTTTACCACCTCTTGAAGAGACTTGACCCAGTCATGAGACTTAGCCAATTTTTGAGAAAGATAAGAGATAAGTTTGTAATGATCTGATTCAGTATAACCTGTTACGTTGAGTCGACCAGTTTTCAATAGTGAGACAGTTTCATACTCCATTTCCTCATCTGATTCAGAGTTGACGTCGATCTCATCTTGGGTCGTTAATGCGTGGAGGTTGGAATGCATTGGTTCATCCTCGTCTGATTCCGAAGATGACTCGTCCCAAGTTGCTTGCAACGCCTTCTTCGTTCGTTGCTTGCTCGTCTCTATTGCGTTCGGGCATTTGGATTTGATGTGCCCCTTCATTCCACACCCATAACAAGTGAGGTCTGCCTTGCTCTTTGGTCTAGTCGGATCGTCCTTTGGCTATCCCATCTTCTTTTTCTTTTGGCCTTTCCGAGCTTTGAACAAATTTTGGACGATGTTCACATGCTCCGCCATTTCTTCTTCTTTGGATTCCGAGTTAGAATTCGGTTCTAGTTTTGGTGCATTCTTTTTTATATTTCCTGCAAATAAAGTAATATCTTTCTCTGCAAATGCAACGTTAATCTATTCATGTAATTCAAACTTTGAAAATAATTTGTCTAATTTTATCTTAGATAAATCCTTAGAAATATTGTAAGCATCAACCATAGATGCCCATAGTGAGTTTCTAGGAAAGGAGTTAAGTGTATACCTGATTAAGTCCTTGTTTTCAATTGTGTGCCTTATGATGTGGAGTCTATTCATAATTTCTTGTATCTGGGTGTGCAATTGAGAGGCAGTATCTCCATCCTGCATCTTTAGATTGTATAGTTTATTTAAAAGTAAATCACGATGGCTTACCTTGGTGTCGGATGTCCCTTCGTGGAGTTCTATCAGCTTAGTCCATAATTCTCTAGAGTTGCTGAAAGGTCTAACCTAGTTGAGCTCCTCCTTCATGAGTCCGAATTGGAGGGTTTGTGTCGCTTTTGCATTGGCCTTAATTCTCTTTTTGGTAGATGCATCCTATTTATCATAGCTTAATACCATCCCTTGCTCGTATCTTGGGAGATTGAATCCAGTTTGGATTATGATCCACATATCCACCTGAGTCTTCAGGTGAACATCCATTCGGCTTTTCCAATAACCGAAATCTTCCCCAGAGAAGAGAGGGGGGCGAGTGGTGCTATAGCCCTCTTGCATGGCCATTGAGTAGGAAGCGAAAAAGTATATTTGTAAAGACAAAAATAAACAAAATATACCAAGACTCTTGTCTTGGATTAACAGTGTGGGATAAAAAGAAAGAAAGAAAAATATGCTCAAAAGAAAAATAAATAAGGAAAAATAGAAAAAGATACTCAAGTGGTGGTTTCACCAAATGAGTAGCCACCACTCTGATACAAATTGTAGGATCGAGAAAGAACGATAGAGGGAGGGTGAACATCGCTTAAAAGATTTCAAAAATTTTAAAACAATTGAGTACACAATGGAAAACAAAACATACCGTGCTCACACAAGTAAGTTTTACTTGCTTGGGAGTCTAGACCGGCTCCTACTATAAGACCCACGATCCTTGATCGTTTGTGTTGGGAAATTACTAATAGTCGAAATGAATGTACAGATTACAAGATTTTAGTGTGCAATAAAATATAAAATATAAAATATAAAATATACTGACTCGTTGAATGAGTTGAAGTACATCGCTCGGAGAGTCGGACAACCGTAGCGTCCCTTGGAAGCTCCGCCTATATTCGCGTCCACGCCGAGTTTTCTTCGGGATGACTTCGCAAAGCCACGAGTTTCGTGCCGACAAGAACTACTAGATTCTCCAAAGGCACGACTAAAATATCAAGAGAGAGAGAGATGGAAACTAACCACCAAGTAACGGAATCAAGATTCCGGGGGAAGGAAGGAGTTGCGACCCGCTTCTTCCTGTTCTTCGGCACCTTCTTGGTGGATGTGGCTCACGGCAACTAGAAGGGGCGCCAGCCCTAGAGGAGGGAGAGGGCGCCGGCCCTAGAGGAGGTAAAGGGAGAGAAGGAGAGAGAGAGAGAGGGCTTGCTTCTTAATTTCTTAATTGGAATTCAAGCCTTGCCTTGGTTCCTTTATATAGTAGCCTCTCCATTGCCAAGTCTCCCTTTTAACGGAATTCATAAGAAATTTATCTTATAAATTTTTCTATGAATTATTTCGTTATGCCAAGTTTTTATTATAACTTAATTTATAATAAAAACAACCATGTCTCCCCTTTTATTATGGAATAAAATTATCCAAGAAATTTATTATACAAATTTTTCTTATCATGGAAAAATCAATTCATAATTGATTTTATAAAATAAAATAAACCAATCCATGGTTCATTTTAATTTCCATAAAAAGAATAAATTTCTATAAATTTCTTTATATAAATTTCTTTATATAAAATTTGTTTTATATAAATTTATTTATATAAATTTCTTTGTCCATAATTTTATAAAACAAATCACGCTCGATTTATTTTATAATTTAAACCAAACAATTTGGTTTCCCCTCTTCCTTGTGGCCGGCCAAACCAAAGAGGGTGGGCACCCTCTTTGGCCGGCCATACCAAGCCGAAACCCTTACGAATTAAACTCATTTAATTCGTCCAATAAGCCTTAAAAAGACTTAGCCATTTTAAGCTTCCGATGCGTCTCTGAAAATTCAGATTCGACTTATCTCTCTTGATCGGAAAATCCAATTTTCAACTCGTTTTAAATCCCTTAGATTACTCGTAGTGCGTGTGACTAAATAGGCTTTCGATTTATGTTGGCCGTTTATAATTCATCAATTATAGAACGATCATGAGTGGCACCTAGTAGTACATCATGATCCCCAATTAATCGAAAGATCAACGGTTGACCTCAGAAATTATTCTGAAACCCTTCAGCAGCTCTAATGAATCGTGCCTCATTCCCTTCACCATCTTATACCCACTTGGTTCAGGACACGGTCTATGTGTGTCAGTCCCCACTAGGCTGACTACATCACACCTAACCCAAGTAATGTCTTTCTCGTCCAACGGATTCTAGTTACTCTCATGTTTCTGAGAGATTCATACTCGGAACATGTGATGCTCTGGCCAGAGGCTTCGAGTAACAATCCGACGATAGGCCTTGGGTATACATCTCCTCGCAAGGAGTGGTGAATCCTTTGTAGGCTGTTCAAACATCTTCGGGCACTTCGGCTTATACCCATCCATCTTGGGTCCACACCTCCTTAGAGATGCTTACTTAAGATGTCAAAGTATAAGTCTCCATGACCAAGATGACTTGAACACCGCAAGTCAAAGGAACATCGCACTTAAGCTGTAGTAAGAATTTCATTGAGATATCTATATGTAGATTACCATATGAAGTTTTACAGCTAGTCACTCCAATGAACTAGTTCCCTTAACTAGCATTTATGTTTGTCTCCGGACATCCCAATGTCACTATCCAGTGAGAATCAGCTGATTAGAGAATAACCTATGCTAGTCTCAACAGAATTGATAGTGTCCGTATTTATCAATTCGTCGACTAGGGATAATTTCAATACTTCACAATGGCACATGTAGAGATAATCACTAGTTGTGAATTCATCACAAATTTTCTCATGCTGTGAATTGTATTGCGGACATTCAGTAAATGAGTTTATGATCTCAATCAAATACATGAACATGTATACTCAAATAGTGAATATTCATTTATTAAAGTAAATAATTACAATCATAAGGCGATTGCCTTAGGACACTTCTCTCATATTACTAACAAACTCCCACTTGGCCTAATGCCAATTGCTACGGTATCCAATACCATAGGCTCTAACATGACCCTCAAACTTGCTTTGAGGCAAGGCCAACTAAGGATCCGCTAAATTCCTTTCAGTGGGAATTTTCTCAATTTGTATATCATTCCTACTTATAATCTCTGTGATCAGATGATAGCGGCGAAGCACGTGTTTGGATCGCTGATGAGACCTTGGTTCCTTTGCTTGTGCAATAGCTCCATTGTTGTCACAATAAACCAGTATTGCTTCATCAATAGTTGGAACCACACCAAGTTCAGAGACGAACTTCTTGATCCAGACTTCTTCTTTTGCTGCTTCCGAAGCCGCAATATATTCCGCTTCCGTGGTAGAATCCGCTATGGTGTCTTGTTTGGAACTCTTCCAACTTATTACGCCTCCATTCAAAGTAAATACGTATCCAGACTGAGATTTGGAGTCATCCTTATCTGTCTGGAAACTGGCATCTGTATACCCACGTATTACCATATCTCCTTCTCCATATATTAGGAACAAATCCTTAGTTCTTCTTAAGTACTTAAGGATTGTCTTGACAGCCACCCAATGATCCATTCCTGGATCAGACTGGTATCTGCTCGTGTCGCTCAGAGCATATGATACATCGGGCCTAGTACATAACATAGCATACATGATAGATCCTATCGCGGATGCATAAGGAATCTTATTCATGCAAATCCTCTCGTCTTCTGTGCGCAGACACATAGACTTTGAAAGGTTGATCCCATGCCTGATGGGAAGGTAACCTTTCTTGGATTCCGACATGCTAAACCTTTTTAGCACTCGGTCTATATATGTAGACTGCGAAAGACCAAGCAACCGTTTTGATCTATCTCTATAGATTCTAATCCCAAGGATATAGGTTGCTTCTCCCAGGTCTTTCATGGAGAAAGTTTTGGACAACCAAATTTTAACTGTCTGTAAAACTGATATATCGTTTCCTATAAGTAATATGTCATCGACATATAATACTAGGAATACGACTGCACTCCCACTAACCTTCTTGTACACACAAGGTTCGTCAGGATTTTGTGAGAAATCAAACTCTTTGATTGTCTCATCAAAACGGATGTTCCAGCTCCTGGATGCTTGCTTCAGTCCATATATGGATCGTCGAAGCTTACATACTTTGGTTTTATCAACCGATGTGAAACCTTCAGGTTGTATCATGTATACATCCTCAAGTAGGTTTCCATTAAGGAAAGCTGTTTTCACATCCATTTGCCATATCTCATAATCATAATGAGCTGCTATGGCCAGGAGCATCCGAATGAATTTAAGCATACTACTGGCGAATAGGTTTCATCATAATCAATTCCTTGTTTCTGACGATATCCTTTTGCCACTAGTCTAGCTTTAAAGGTAACAACATTACCTTCCATGTCGGTTTTCTTCTTGAAAACCCACTTGCACCTTATGGGCTTAATCCCTTCAGGTGGGTTAACCAAGTCCCATACTTGATTTTCGTACATGGAATCCATTTCCGATTTCATGGCTTCAAGCCATTTGTCCCTTTCTAAACATTTCAGAACATCTTCATAACTGATAGGTTCGTCGTCGTTCGATTCACTTATGAGAAATCCGTATCTCTCTGGAATATTGCGTGTCCTATCAGACCTACGAAGAGGTGGTGTTGTTTTAGGTTCAACTGATAGCTCATCATTATGAGTTATTGGTTGTGGGTCTAGATTAGGTGTCTCTGTAATGTCTATTGAAGTTTCTTGAACTTCATCAAGTTCAATGCCACTCCCACTGTTTTCTTGTAAAAGAAATTCTTTTTCCAGAAATACAGCATGCCTTGAAACAAACACCTTTTGTTCCAAGGGATGATAGAATTGGTAACCCTTTGTTTCCTTAGGATATCCAATAAATAGACATTTATCAGACTTAGCATCCAATTTGTCTGATACAGTCCACTTCACATAAGCAGGACAACCCCATATCTTAAGGTGAGTTAAGTGAGGTTTCTTACTATTCCACATCTCATATGGAGTAGTAGAGACTACCTTGGTCGGGACTCTGTTTAGCAAGTAAACAGCTGTCTTAAGTGCATAGCCCCAAAAGGATTTTGGAAGAGTTGCATGATTCATCATGGATCTAACCATGTCCATCAAGGTTCGGTTACGCCTCTCAGATACACCCAGTATCAAGTACCCAGGTATTTGAGGAAATAGAGTGACATTCAATAACGAAGATACCTGAAGAGGATGGGGCATCGGATGCCTTCTTCTTCAAGGACTCAAGATAAACCTTGCAGTTTCTTCGCCAGTGACCCTCCTTGCCACAGTGATGGCAAGTGCCTTTTGGGGTCTTTTTTGGCCTTTTTCTTCTTTCCCTTATTCTGTTCTTTAGCCTTCCTCTTAGAACCTTTCTTCGAGGAACCAACTAACAGTACCATCTTCTGATCCTGCTTCACAGAAGGCTCTACAGTCTTCAGCAGGTTGAGCAACTCAGGAAACTGGTCTGGAGTTGCATCTTCAGGAGGACGGTTAGGAAGTTGTTCTTCAAGGACATAAGCAAGCTTCTCTGCCTTGAGGACTATCCTCAGGTTTCGAAGCCAGTCCATGAAGTTTGGCCCAGTCAGTTTATTGGTGTCCAAAATGGAACGCAAATTCAAAGAAGACATGATCGAGTGATTATCCTAGAAATACAAATTGAGCTTATGTGAGAAGAATGATAAAGAGTGCATCAATATAGATTAATTAAATCCTATTTATTTTTCGAATTAAATAACCCTTTTTTATCAATTCGGGAGATCGTAGGAGCATCTCCAAATAGGTTGATATCCAACCATAGATAAGAACAACCTTGGCTGTGGTCATCAAGTTATTCTTAGCTATGAAGGTAGGTAATTATACCGATTACATATCACATATATGTAACTACCACTTTATGCTATCAACTAATTGAATGTTTGCATAAATCATTGGGTTGTTAACTCATTAACAAGTATGCAACAATATACATAGCACCCAACTGCACCTCTCTTTACATCGACCTTGGCTATGGCACAACAAATCGATGCTCCAAGCTTAAGGCTGACCCATTAATCAAGAAATAGTTTTAATATGGTTGGAGCTCATTTAACTGTTTAGTCAGGCTTGGATGTGTCCAACAACCAAAACTAAGGATTGACCTCTGACTCTAACTATATTATTCATAAACTAATTCCATGGTTTGAACATATTGAGGTTCAAGCCGGGCATGGATGTGTCCATCAACCCAAACGAGAAACAAAACTCCGGTTCTAACCATATTAATGGAAGGTGTTAGCCTTAATATTTTGTAAGGGGTTTTGAGTCTCATCCTTTCTTTTCAAAAAACATTCATGACATATAATTATGTCATGACTAACGATTTCCTTAATAAAGTATGTATGTAACTTAATTTATCAAGTCTCATTAATTGGATTAGGAACCGGATTTCCTAATCCCGATTTCATACTTTATTCAAGGAATTGTTTTGGGAAATAATTTCCTAAATTGTCATAATCAATTTCGGAAATAATATGTTTAAGACTTTGATTTCTCTAAATCAAATCTTATTAAATTAAGAGACTGATTCTCTTAATTCAACCACATATTATTTTCATGAAAATCTTATTTAAGAAAACTCTATAGGAAATCATTTTCCTAATTAATTTTGGAGACAACAATATGTAAGAGCATCACCTCTTAAATCAAATAAGGAAATTATCCTAAATTTCCAAGATTTGATCACATATTTTATTTATGGATTAATTAATTACAACAAATTATTTTCTAAGGGTGGCTCCCCAAGGCTCAGATACCCAAAGAAAAGAAATTTATCGTAAATCCAATTTGGTCCGCTCCCCGAGGCGTAACCAAATTAAACATGACAATTTTATTCAAAATGGGAAATTAAATTACAACAACTAACTTTAAATTGGACGGCTCCCCGAGGCTCAATCCAAAATAAAGAATTTTGTTAATAATTTAAAACCAATTCGAATTTAATTGTCAATTAATGATCCATAAATTTGTCTAGACTTTCTTGGAAGAAAGTGCCCAAAATTACGAGATTTCATAATAGTTTTTCAGAATAATTGTAAGTTTCTGGTACAAAGAAAACTTACATATTTTCAAAATTGGAAAATTTCCAAAATAGAAAATTTCTAAAATTGGAAAGTTTCCAAAAATGGGAAGTTTTCACAATTATCATAAAATTTCAGAAACTAGGATATTTCAAAAGTTTGCGAAATTTCATGAGGATTTCCAAACTTTGAAATTCCTAAATCTAAAATTTATCATAATTGGAAAGTTTCCATAATTGGAAAATTTTTTAAAATTGAGATCATGACAAAGTTTTCCGCAAAACAATTATATGATTATGTCGAACACTAACCGACTCTGATACCATTGTTGGGACCGGGTGCATGTTGACATAGATACGGGTTCGTAATTTTTAAAATTTTATTACGTGCAGCGGAAGTTTTAGCATAAATAATTTCTCAAATTATTTTAACCACGTATCTAGCATGCAACCTTACGTTGTGGAGACATGATCATACATTTAAATTTTTGCAAAAGTAAACTAATTTACTTAATACCTCGCGTAACTCGTAGAAAGGGACGAGATCCAACCGTAGCGTCCCTTGGAAGCTCCGCCTCTATTCGTGTCCACGCCGAGTTTTCTTCGGGATGACTTCGCAAAGCCACGAGTTTCGTGCCGACAAGAACTACTAGATTCTCCAAAGGCACGACTAGAATATCAAGAGAGAGAGAGATGGAAACTAACCACCAAGTAACGGAATCAAGATTCCGGGGGAAGGAAGGAGTTGCGACCCGCTTCTTCCTCTTCTTCGGCACCTTCTTGATGGATGTGGCTCACGGCAACTAGAAGGGGCGCCAGCCCTAGAGGAGGGAGAGGGCGCCGGCCCTAGAGGAGGTAAAGGGAGAGAAGGAGAGAGAGAGAGAGAGCTTGCTTCTTAATATCTTAATTAATTTCCAAGCCTTGCCTTGGTACCTTTATATAGTAACATCTTTATTGCCAAGTCTCCTTTTAACGGAATTAGTTTTCATAAGAAATTTATCTTATAAATTTTTTTATGAATTATTCCGTTATGCCAAGTTTTTATTATAACTTAATTTATAATAAAAACAACCATGTCTCCCCTTTTATATGGAATAAAATTATCCAAGAAATTTATTATACAATTTTTCTTATCATGGAAAAATCAATTCATAATTGATTTTATAAAATAAAATAAACCAATCCATGGTTCATTTTAATTTCCATAAAAAGAATAATTTCTATAAATTTCTTTATATAATTTTTTATAAAATTTCTTTTATATAAATTTTTTTATATAAATTTCTTTATCCGTAATTTTATAAAACAAATCACGCTCGATTTATTTTATAATTTAAACCAAACAATTTGGTTTCCCCTCTTCCTTGTGGCCGGCCAAACCAAAGAGGGTGGGCACCCTCTTTGGCCGGCCACACCAAGCCGAAACCCTTACGAATTAAACTCATTTAATTCGTCCAATAAGCCTTCAAAAGACTTAGCCATTTTAAGCTTCCGATGCGTCTCTGAAAATTCAGATTCGACTTATCTCTCTTGATCGGAAAATCTAATTTTCAACTCGTTTTAAATCCCTCGGATTACTCATAGTGCGTGTGACTAAATAGGCTTTCGATTTATGTTGGCCATTTATAATTCATCAATTATAGAACGATCATGAGTGGCACCTAGTAGTACATCATGATCCCCAATTAATCGAAAGATCAACGGTTGACCTCAGAAATTATTCTGAAACCCTTCAGCAGCTCTAATGAATCGTGCCTCATTCCCTTCACCATCTTATACCCACTTGGTTCAGGACACGGTCTATGTGTGTCAGTCCCCACTAGGCTGACTACGTCACACCTAGCCCAAGTAATGTCTTTCTCGTCCAACGAATTCTAGTTACTCTCATGTTTATGAGAGATTCATACTCGGAACATGTGATGCTCTGGCCAGAGGCTTCGAGTAACAATCCGACGATAGGCCTTGGGTATACATCTCCTCGCAAGGAGTGGTGAATCCTTTGTAGGCTGTTCAAACATCTTCGGGCACTTCGGCTTATACCCAACCATCCTGGGTCCACACCTCCTTAGAGATGTTTGCTTAAGATGTCAAAGTATAAGTCTCCATGACCAAGATGACTTGAACACCGCAAGTCAAAGGAACATCGCACTTAAACTGCAGTAAGAACTTCATTGACATATCTATATGTAGATTACCATATGAAGTTTTACAGCTAGTCACTCCAATGAACTAGTTCCCTTAACTAGCATTCATGTTTATCTCCGGACATCCCAATGTCACCAGCCAGTGAGAATCAGCTGATTAGAGAATAACCCATGCTAGTCTCAACAGAATTGATAGTGTCCGTATTTATCAATTCGTCGACTAGGGATAATTTCAATACTTCACAATGGCACATGTAGAGATAATCACTAGTTGTGAATTCATCACAAATTCTCTCAAGCTGTGAATTGTATTGCGGACATTCAGTAAATGAGTTTAAGATCTCAATCAAATATATGAACATGTATACTCAAATAGTGAATATTCATTTATTAAAGTAAATGATTACAATCATAAGGCGATTGCCTTAGGACACTTCTCTCATATTACTAACATAA
>JAGFNQ010003248.1:0-28903 GCA_024364735.1 Boesenbergia rotunda | reverse complement strand
TTCAGGCAGGTTTGATCAACTCAGGAATGGTGGTCTCCAGTTTGTTCATCCGATAGTTCATCACAAATTGTGAATAACTTTTGGGCAAACAACTCAGAATTAAGTCAATACTTAGTTCATGATCCATTGCAAAACCGAGTGTGCTCAGTCGCTCAATGTACCCCAACATCTTTAACGCAAACTGCGAGGCAGAAGTGCCTTCCTGCATCTTAGTGGTGAAGAGGAGTCTGGAGACTTCGAACCTTTCGGATCTCGCCTGCTCTTCAAACAACTCATGAAGATGGAAGATGATGGTATTAGCATCCATATGCTCATGCTGCTTTTGCAGCTCAGGTACCATAGAGGCTAGCATGATGCAACTCGCAAGTTCAGAATCGGTCACATGTTTCTGATGGGCCAACAATTGGTCCGGAGTTGCATTTTCTGGAGGACTTTTGGGAAGTGCTTCTTCAAGGACATAGGCAAGCTTCTCTGCCTTGAGGACTATCCTCAGGTTTCGAAGCCAGTCCATGAAATTCGGCCCATTCAGTTTATTGGTGTCCAAAATGGAACGTAAGTTTATTTGAGTAGACATGATCGAGTGATTATCCTAGAAATACAAATTGAGATTATGTGAGAAGATTGATTAAAGAATGTATCAACATACATAAATTAAATCCTATTTATTTTACGAATTGAATCACCCTTATTATCAATTCGGGAGATCGTAGGAACATCTCCAAATAGGTTGATATCCAACCATAGATAAGATCCACCATGGCTGTGGCCATCAAGTTTTTCTTAGCTATGAAGGTAGGTAATTATACCGATTACACATCACATATATGTAACTATCACCTTATGCTATCAACTAATTGAATGTTTGCATAAATCATTAGGTTGTTAACTCATTAACAAGTATGTATCAATATACATAGCACCTAACTGCACCTCTCTTTACATCGACCTTGGCTGTGGCACAACAAATCGATGCTCCAAGCTTAAGGCTGACCCATTAATCAAGAAATAGTTTTAATATTGTTGAAGCTCATTCAACCGTTTAGTCAGGCTTGGATGTGTCCAACAACCAAAACTAAGGATTGACCTCTGACTTCAATTATATTATTCATAAACTAATTCCACGGTTTGAACATGTTGAGGTTCAAGTCGGGCATGGATGTGTCCATCAACCCTAACTAGAAACAAAACTCCGGTTCTAACCATATTAATGGAAGGTGTTAGCCTTAATATTTTGTAAGGGGTGTTTGGGTCTCATTCTTTTCTAAGCACATTCATGACATAAAATTATGTCATGACTAACGATTTCCTTAATAAAGTATGTATGTGACTTAATTTATCAAGTCTCATGAATTAAATTAGGAACCGGATTTCTTAATTATAATTTCATACTTTATTAAAGGAATTGTTTTGGGAAACAATTTCCTAAATTGTCATAATTAATTTCGGAAATAATATATTCAAGACTTTGATTTCTCTAAATCAAATCTTATTAAATTAAGAGATAAATCCCTTAATTCAACTACTATTATTTTCATGAAAATCTTATTTAAGAAAACTCTATAGGAAACCATTTTCCTAATTAATTTTGGAGACAACAATATGTAAGAGCATCACCTCTTCAACATATTTTATTCATGGATTTAATTAATTACAACAAATTATTTTCTAAGGGTGGCTCCCCGAGGCTCAGATACCCAAAGAAAAGTAATGTGTTGTAAATCCAATTGGACGGCTCCCCGAGGCTCAATCCAAATCAAACATGACAATTTCAATTAAAAATTGGAAATTAAATTACAACAACTAACTTTAAATTGGACGGCTCCCCGAGGCTCAATCCAAAATAAAGAATTTTGTTGTCAATTTAAAAACCAATTCAAATTTAATTGTCAATTAATTGTCCATGAATTTGTCTAGACTTTCTCAAAAGAAAGTGCCCAAAATTGCGAGATTTCAAAAATAATTTTTCAGAATAATTGTAAGTTTTTGGTAAAAAGAAAACTTACGTTTTTCCAAAAATTGGAAAATTTCTAAAATAGAAAAATTTCCAAAATTTGGAAAGTTTCCAAGGATGGAAAATTTTCACAATTATTATAAAATTTTAGAAACTAGAAAATTTCAAACGTTTGCGAAATTTCATGAGGATTTCCAAACATTGAAATTTCTAAATCTAAAATCTATTATAATTTGAAAGTTTCCATAATTGAAAATTTTTTCCGAAATTGAGATCATGACAAAGTGTTCCGCAAAACAATTATATGATAATGTCGAACACTAACCGCTGCTCTGATACCACTGTTGGGACCGGGTGCATGTTGACAAGGATACGAGTTCGTAAAATAAAATTTTTACGTGCAGCGGAAGAGTTTGCATAAAATTATTTCCTAAATTATTTTAACTTCGTATCTAGCATGCAACCCTATGGTGTGTTGACATAATCATACAATAAAATTTTGCGGAAAAGTAAACTAATTTACTTTTATACCTCGCGTAACTCGAAGAAAAGGGACGAGATCCAACCGTAGCGTCCCTTGGAAGCTCCGCCTCTATTCGCGTCCACGCCGAGTTCTCTTCGGGATGACTTCACAAAGTCACGAGTTTTGTGCCGACGAGAACTACTAGATCCTCGGAAGGCACAACTAGATGAACAAGAGAAAATATAGGAAACTAACCAACGAAGTAACAGAATCGAATTCCAAGAAGAGAGGAGTCGCTATCCGCTTCTTCTTCTTCTTGTTCGGGTTCTCCTTCTTCTTGAAACCTCACGGCAACTTCAAGGGGGAAGTTGTTTGGTGCGCCGGCCCTAAACCTCTAGGGTGGGCGCCGGCCCTAGGCAAGAGAGGGAGAGGGAGAGGAGAAGAGAGATTAAGAGAGAGAGGGAGAGAATAATTAATCTCTAGATTAGGAATAAGGGCTAGCCTTTGGTTCCTATATATAGTAGCAACTCCTTTGCTAAGTCTCCCTCTAAACCGAATTAACAGAATTAGCGGAATTAGTTATCAGAAATTTATCTTATAAATTTTCTTATTATTCCGTTTAAACCGAGTCTTTATTATAAACTAATTTATAATAAAACTAATTCTTCTTCTCTTTAAATTATGGAATAAATTTTTATAAGAAATTTATAAACTTTCTTATTATGAAAAAAATCAATTCATAATTGATTTTATTAAAATAAACCAATTCATAGATTATTTTAATCTTCCATAAAAGAATAAATTTCTATAAATTTTATTTATATAAATTTCTTTATACAAATTTATTTATCCATAATTTATAAAATAAATCGCACTAGATTTATTTTATTAATTAAACCAAAATTAATTGGTTTTCTCCTCTTATTGTGGCCGGCCACCAAAGGGGGTTTTGGCACCCTCTTTGGCCGGCCAAACCAACCCGAACCGCCGCGAATTAAACTCATTTAATTCGCCCAAAAAGCCTTCAAAAGACTTAGCCATTTTTAGCTTCCATTGCGCCTCTGACTAACTCAGATTCGACTTATTTCTCTTGATCGGAAAATCTAATTTTCAACTCGTTTTAAATCCCTCGGATTACTCGTAGTGCGTGTGACTAAATAGGCTTTCGATTTATGTTGGCCGTCTATAATTAACTAATTATAGAACGATCATGAGTGGCACCTAGTAGTACATCATGATCCCCAATTAATCGAAAGATCAACGGTTTGACCTCAGAAGAAATTATTCTGAAACCCTTCAGTAGCTCTAATGAATCGTGCCCCATTCCCTTCACCACCTTATACCCACTTGGTTCAGGACACGGTCAATGGTGTCAGTCCCCACTAGGCTGACTACGTCACACCTAGCCCAAGTAGTGTCTTCCTCGTCCTTTGGATTTCTAATTACTCTCATGTATTTAAGAGACTCGCACTCTTAACATGATATGCTCTGGCCAGAGGCTTTGAGTAACAATCCGACGATAGGCCTGGGTATACATCTCCTCGCAAGGAGTGGTGAATCCTTTGTAGGCTGTTCAAACATCTTCGGGCACTTCGGCTTATACCCGATCATCCTGGGTCCACACCTCCTAAGAGATGCTTGCTTAAGATGTCAAAGTATAAGTCTCCATGACCAAGATGACTTGAACACCGCAAGTCAATGGAACATCGCACTTAAGCTACAGTAAGATCTTCATTGACAAATCTATATAGATTACCATATGAAGTTTTACAGCTAGTCACTCCAATGAACTAGTTCCCTTAACTAGCATCCATGTTTATCTCCGGACATCCCAATGTCACCAGCCAGTGAGAATCAGCTGAATAGAGAATAACCCATGCTAGTCTCAACAGAATTGATAATGTCCGTATTTATCAATTCATCGACTAGGGATATTTCCAACACTTCACATTTGCACATTTAGAGATAATCACTAGTTGTGATCCCATCACAAATTCTCTTATGCTGTGAATTGTATGGCGGACATTCAGTAGATGAGTTTAAGATCCTATCAAATACACAAACATGTATACTCAAATAGTGAATTATCATTTATTAATATAAATGTTTACATCATAAGGCGATTGCCTTAGGACACTTCTCTCATATCACTAACAACTGAGCAGGTCCACCTCCGTACTGAAGAAGCTGTGGTGGAGGCGGCTTGGCTTTAGGGCAAGCCTTGGCCAGGTGCCCTACTACTCCACAGATATAACATCCACCAACGCTTGTCCTATTAGGGCAAGCCTTCATCATATGCCCCTCTGCTCCGCAAATATGGCATCCGCTCATGCCCTGACGACATGCTCCAGGATGTGTCTTCCCACACTTTGGGCAAGGAGAATACTTGAGCTGCTTGCTTGACGAGCCCCCCTTGTTGCCCTCAGAAGTCTTCTGGTCCCACTGCTTCCTCTTGCCTGAATTTCCTTTCCAATTCTATTGGTTCTGAGGATTCCCTTGGGGCTTCTGGGTTGCTGCCTGTTGTTGTTGCATACGTGTGGCCTTTATACTATTCAAGTAGTGCTCAGTGATCAAAGCACTACTTACTAGTTCTTCTAAAGTCTGTGGTCTATTACCACTGCCGGCCACATTCAAAGCTATCTGAGGCCTCAGCATCTTGAGCATCAACCTAACCCTTTCCTTTTCAGTGCTAACTAACTCCGGGCACAAGCGAGCTAGTCGATTGAACTTCTTCACTGCTTCATCTACAGATAGATCTCCTTGACGGAACTCAGTGAATTCATCGTAGTGCTTGTTTGTCACTTTCATGTGAAAGTACTCTTCCAGAAATTCTGCTTCAAAGTCAGCCCAGGTCATCTGATTCACATTCCTCTTAGCTTTCACTCTTTCCCACCACATCCTAGCATCTCCAGTAAGACAGAAGGATGTGCACTTTATCTTCTCCACCTCGGGCCAGTCCAGTAACTCCATTATACTTTCCACCGTTTTGAACCATGCCTGAGCATCCCATGGTTCACTTGTGCCAGAAAAATTCTCGGGCTTCAGTCTCTGCCACTGGATCAGATATGCTTCCTGTCTCTCTTCTCTTGTCAGAGGTACTTGTGCCACTGGCGCCACTACTTGTGCCACTGGCGCCATTGGCGTGGCAACAGGAGTGGCTTGCTGATTAGCCATCAAGGCAGCAATGACTTGCTGCTGCTCAGCAAGTTGCCTCTGAAGCTGGGCCACCACTCCTTGAAGATCTGTGGGTGGTACTGACTCAGTTGACTCCTGTTCTCTAGGAGCTTGTTCCTCGTTGCGGACAATTCTGGGACGTCCTCTTGCCATCTCTCTTGCTCTATGGTGTACAGAAAATAAATAAGAAATAAATGCTCATTATCTCTTACTAACTTACTTCACTATCTCTATGCACATATTAGTATATAATAATACTAACATACTTCCTTATCATCTTTCACTTTCTGATACTAGCAGTCAATAATGAAAAGTATACAAAACTACAACATATGAACTTCTTCATCATGCACTTACTGATACTAGCAGTCAATAATGAAAAGCATGCAAAACTATAACATATGAACTTCTTCATCATGCACTTACTGATACTAGCAGTCAATAATGAAAAGCATGCAAAACTATAACATATGAACTTCTTACTTGGCAGGCGGCAGGATTGATGCTTGATGTCAATGTGGCAGAAGGATGGAACTTGGCTCTGATACCACTCTGTGACGACCCAACTTTTATCTACTAAGCTTTAAGTTACTACTACATGACTTCCCTTAACTTGCTTTATTTTTTTTTCTTCCTTCTCTTTTTTTTTCAAAAAAAACAAAACAACTTTCATTTTATTAGCTTTGCCAGGATTTAACCCCTAGACCTATTAGTTGTAACACTAGAGCACTAACCAGCTGCTCTATACCACTTCTTTTCAATGGTACCAGTCGACTGCTATATAGCAGTCGCCTGGTACCAGGCGACTGGCCTTTGGCAGTCGCCTGGTGCATCGAACAGAAGCTACTGTTCGATAGGGCAGGTGACTGGTCCTGTACCAGTCGATTGGCACGCCTGAAAACCTGCATTTCAGACCCGAAACTCATCTCCATCCATCCACAAGACATATACTTTCAAGCCATACAAAGACATAACACCATTTCTATACTCTATACTAGTTTTCTAAACATTTTAGCCAATCAAAACAACTTCATAAACTTGAAATTAGGACTTTTGCGGAAGTAAATAAGCTATGAAAATCTATATGAACTTTAGACTAGAGTTTGTACCAAATTTTGTATCTATGCAAGGTTTAAACAAAGTCATTCATTCTACCACTTCGAAACACCAAAACACATGTTCTACAAGACTTAGCCCAAAGATCTCTTCCACGGTTCCGCCGCCACTGAACATCAAAGCAAGTCCCTTCGCCTCCTTAACTTATGCTTTTTCTTTACCTTTATCTGCAATAGAAGGAAAATGCAACTAATAAGCAAATTGCTTAGTAAGTAAATCCTAACTCACAAATCCAAACGATAAGGGATAAACATGCTCTTTTCAAAGAATGCTTACTTCCAAAATGCATGCACATGGGAACTTACATATACTTATCATGCTCAATCATGAAGAAAACATTACTTGCATAAAACATTTGCAAACTTATCATGCTCATACCTTAAAAACACTAACTTCTTTACTCTTACCCTTTATCATGCTTGCGAAGTATCAATGTGAACTTATTGAAATAAAGACATGTACTCAAAGCTAAAACACTTGTAAATACTTATATACTTGAAAATAATATTCAACTTTCTTTAGGCCTTGACATTGTACCATGGTATCAATGTACCAATTGCGCGATTCTCTAATAGGTTTCGGGGTAGCTAGCCACCGCACCCTATTAGAGTTTCTTTCTAACTTTCTGTGGGCCTCTCTTTTGCCCGGTACATGTCACTTTACAAAAGTAAAATACTTTCTTAGTCATAAAGCTTATAATTATCAAGCTATCTTTCCTTTTTCATAACTTTTTACACTACAAAACTTTACCTTTCTTACTTGGAACTTTCATCAAGCACCTTGCATGCCCTTAACCCAAAACTCATTTTTGGGACTTTTCAAGAATTTAGTCTTATCACACTTAGATCACACAACCAAAACTTAATCAAAACCAAGTTCTAGGTTAATAGACATGTTCTCTTTATAAACTTAAGACACGCAATTAGCATAAACTTAAAACATGCACTTAGATTATAAAATCAAGGTTCTACATCGAAAATGACATAATGGAAACTACTTCTATTGCAGGTGAGTGATCTACTTACTGTTATCTTGAAGAAAACTCACTAAACCGAGGTATAAACCTAGCGTAGAACTCCTCTCTTCCTCCTTGTGAGAAACCTCCACTCTTTGGCCCTAGGGAGAAACCCTAGATTCTCTCTACTAAAGGGGAAGGAGAAGAAGAAGAAGAATCCTTGGCTTCCTCTATTTTCGCAGCCCCTCCCTCGCCCCCTTCTCGCACGCAGCCGATAATTCTCCTCCAAGGGTTTCACGCGACTTAAGCGGGGTTTAAATACCTCTTCATGAAAAACTTAACTACTCTATAAAATTATTTCTCTCCACCTTTTGTTGTGCTTGATACCCTAGCCCAGCTGGTTACTTGGCTGCCCTTAAGACTTTTCTTCTCCCTGTGGTCGCGGGATCAATCCCCACCCGACCCCTTAATTTTTTTCCTTTTTATTTTTAATCCAAAAAATGCAATAAAATTTCGAAAAATGCTAGAAAAATTTCTAAAAATCCCTAATAATACCAAGAAATTATTGGGTGTTACAACTCTGACTCTGACTATGCTGGTTGTAAACTAGATAGAAAGAGTACAAATGGAAGTTGTCAATTGTTAGGCCACAGTCTAGTCTTCTGTTGCAGTAGAAAGCAAAACTGCGTAGCCTTATCCACAATTGAAGCAAAATATGCTGCCCTAGGAGAGTGTGTAGCATAACTTTTATGAATGATGCACACTCTTAAGGATTTCCAACTAGACTATGCCCAATCCAAAGTATTCATTGACAACATAAGCTCAATAAATCTTACGAAAAACTCAATTCATCACTCCCGAACCAAACACATAGAAGTAAAACATCATTTTGTTAGGGATCACGTAGCCAGGGGCGAAATCGTACTTGTACACGTGGACTCGAAATCTAATTTAGCCGACATCTTTACTAAACCCTTACCTGAGTCTGAGTTTAGCTTACTAAGAAGGCAGTTAGGGTTGTGCTTAGTAGAATAGGACTGTTCTAATTTTTTCTAAAATTGTTTAGGTTTTCAATATCTTTCAAAAACTAGTATTTCATATCTTTCAAAAAATCATTTTTATTAAGTCTTGAATTTTAAAATTCTTTTCCGACTTAGATTTTTCAAAAAATTACCCCCTTTAAAACTAGGGTTTTTTACGCAAATGGATTTAGCCTAGGCTTTAACCCTAGAATTGCATGCACCTATAGATCTAGAAGCCAACATCTCACAAGCACCTTAGGACACTTTGATTCATAAACTAGACTGGGTTGAGATGCTTAGGTCTATGCCTTGACTCAAGATGCTTTAAGTCAGTGCATCTAGAGTAGTTTGGGCGATAAATACAATTGAACAGTAATCAAGCTAAGTGTTCAAGCTTAGAAAATCTAACATGATAAAATCACTTAACTTGACTAACCCTAGTGAAAGCTGCTATTATATAATAGTTAGTAAGTAGCTAACAAGGTTAGACAGGACCTGAACGAGTTCAATTTAGTTGGTTTGATTTTTTCTTGCTTGGACTCACTAGAATTGGTTCAATATGTATTTAGATTTTGTTAAAAACTGGCTCTAATTCGCAATTAGTTTTTCAAGCAGTTTTTTGATATATGGAAAAGGGGGAGTGAAAAAGAAAAGAATTATTCTTAGTATTTTCATGAAAACCAAGTTAAATTTTCATGTTAAGTGCATTAAAACATTCAAGCACAATTTTTTTTTCAAAATATTTTTCCAAGTGTTCAAAATTTTTTTTCTAAGTACAACATCTTTTTCCAAGTGCACAAAATTTTTCTAAGTACAAAATCTTTTTTCAAGTGCACAAAATTTTTCTAAGTACAAAATCTTTTTCCATGTACACGAAATTTTTCTTAATATAAAATATTTTTCTAAATGCAAAAAGATTTTCAAGTGTTGCAGAATTTTTCTAAGTGTAATTTTTTTTTAAGTGCAACATTTTTCTAAATGACTTTTAAGTGCAAGATTTTTCTAAGTGAAAAATTTTTCTAAGTGAAAGTTTCTAAGTGAAAAATTTTCTAAGTGTAAAATGTTTTTATGCTAAAAGATTTTCAAATGCACAATATTTTTTTGCAAAATCTTGCTAAGCGTGCACATGTTTTTGTTTTGCAAAAACACTTGGTCAAAATTTGTACACTTAGTTTTTTTAAAACTGCATATCATTGAAAGCTTCAGGGGGAGAATCTCTATTTCACGGGGAGCTTAGTAAATATTTTTCAAAAAGTGATTTTCATAGGATAAACATGTTTGTTATATATGTTTTATATGTTTTGAACTTAACTTTTTGAACCTGGTTGCCATAAATCAAAAACGGGGAGATTGTTGGTGCCGGAAGCACTAAGATCGAACCTGAGTTTTGATAATGGCAAAGGGTTCATAAGTTAATATTATCTCATGATCTAATGAAGTTGTTTAAGTGCGCAAGAAAAGTCCTAGGTAAACTAGGAACGAAGTCCTGATTCAAGGAATTGAGCAATAAGTCCTGGCCGAGGGATGGGCACCTAAGTCCTGACCAAGGGTTGGGCAATAAGTCCTAGTCACGGACTGGGCACGAAGTCCTGATTCAAGGAATTGGTCAATAAGTCCTGACTGAGGGCTGGGCACCGAAGACCTGACAGAGGGTTGGGCAATAAGTCCTAGTCACGGACTGGGCACGAAGTCCTGATCCGGAAGATTGGGCAAAAGTCCAACCGGAGGAGTCGGTTGGCAAAAAGGTAAATTCTCCTGAGAGGAGTAGGCAAGGACGTGTTCCCCGAGAAGGTAACATTAGGTGTCGGTTTGACCTAGGGTTCCATTTTAGAAGCCCAAAGTCATAACCAAGACAGCTCAGGCTGTTTTCTGGACTTAACTCATATATTGTTTGTGTTTTGGAACTAACCCTAATTGCAAGAACAAAGGCTGAAGTTCACTGCATCCCAGGCGCCTGAATGGAGTCAGGCGCCTAATCATACAGGTGCCTGTATGGATACAGGTGCCCAAGAAGGGCTTTTCCACAAGTCTGCGAAGTTGAGTTGCCACGTCATCATGAGGCGCCCATGACCATACAGGCGCCCCAGTTGAACGGATAAGCGCTGGCCAAGTCTGCGGATGAGGATTCGCACAGAGAGGCCACGTGTTAGGCGCCCCCTTCAACACAGGTGCCCAGGAATATATAAATAGGGGTTCACCCCTTGCTTCCAGACACAATTGCTTCCAACGAAATCTTTCAAGCGCTCTGCTCCTAACGCTCCGTGCTCATGTCTCAAGCGCCAACGATGACCTGTGACTCCAATCTCCGAATCTTTCTCCGATCGTCGATAAATTTAATTTACACGCTTAAATTAAATTCTATTTTCGTGTACTTCAAACTTGTAATATTTTTGCGAAATATAGAATTGGCCAATGTAAACGGTCAAGGACTGTGGGCCTTGGAGTAGGAGTCGATCTAGACTTCGAACCAAGTAAAAGAAAACTGTGTTAGCATTGTTTTGAATTTTCCACTGCGTAATTGCTCTTATTTTTTCGAAAAAGATTTTATCGATATTCACCCCCCCCCTCTATCGATCCTAAACGATCCCACACTTGCCTCTTTCTGAATTCTATTTGCTTGCCTTCACACTATGGAAGTTTGATCTCCATTTTTTTCGCTAACACCAACTCATTCCTTTTTTTTGCATCGCTTCCATGCCAGCTATCCACCCCATTCTTGATAACCTATTTTCACACGGGAGGGGGGGGGTTTAAATCGGTAGAGTGTCCTTGGCGACTAGGTGCTGGCAAGGACTTCAGCTTCTCCTGGCTGAGCATCTTCAATGTCACAGCCAGGTTTCTCTAGCTTGGGCATCCTCGGTACCACAAGTTGGTAAGAACTTCAGTTGCTCCCAGCCAGGCATCCTCAGCACCACGGTCAGGTCTACAGAACTTGGGCATCCTCGACACCACAAGTTGGTAGGAACTTCGGCTGCTCCCAACCGGGCATCCTCAGTACCACGGCTAGGTCTACATAGCATGGGCATCCTCGGCACCATAAGTTTGTACAAACTTGCGGCAACATGCCTCCATTGGGTTTCCAACCAACATTTTTACTGTTCATTCGATTGACTAAGCTCTAAGAGAATACAAATATATGTACAATCAAAAGTATTTAATGATTGAGCTTACTGGGCATGGTAGGGTTGGAGGTGACTTGCGTTCCATGGTCTATCTAACATTTTGACATTAGTATTTTGCAAATAATAACTGTCGCCCGTGAGTTTTTCAACAATCATGTAAGACCCACTCCATTGTGGTTCGAGCTTTTCAACATCGCAGATAGCCTTGATCCTTTTTCATACCCGGTCCCCGACCTGGAAAGTTTGAGGGATCACTCGACGGTTGTAGACTTGTCGCATGCGCTGGCGGTACGCAGCTAATCGGGTAGTTGCTTTGTCGTGCACCTCTGTCACCAAATATAAATCGAGTAGTCGCTCCTGGTTGTTATTCTCTTTTTTATAAAGTTTCCAGCAAGTTTATTCATCGCCTATTTCAACAGGGATTATGACTTCCGCGCCATAGACCAGATGACAGGACTCTGCCTGGTTCCCTCTTTGGGAGTTGTGCTATAAAACCATAGGATACTCGGGAGTTCTTCGACTCAACTCCCCCTGACATGTTCCAACTTTATCATGAGCCCTCTGATTATTTCCTGGTTGACAATTTCAGCCTGGTCATTACTTTGTGGGTAGATGACTGAGGTAAAAGCTTGGCGAATACCCACCTCTTCACACCATTCTCTGAGCTTGTGACTTGAAAATTGTCTGCTATTATCCAACACCAATTTATGAGGAATTCCATACTTGCAGACTATATCTTCCTCAGGATTTTCATCATGGTTGCCTTAGTAATTTGGGTGAGTGGCTCAGCAACAACCCATTTGGAGAAGTAATCTACCAGTACCAACAAGAACATTTTTGTTGTGGCCCTGTCGAAAAAGGACCTACTATATCCATCCCCCATTGATTGAAGGGATAAGAGACTATAGAGGCTCGAAGTAGTTTAGTTGGGTGGCGACCAATATACTGATGCTTTTGGCAAGCTTCGCATCCGACAACAAACTTGTTAGCATCTGTCTGTAATGTGGGCCAAAAATATTCGGCTAGAATAATCTTCCTAGCCATTGACTATTTGCCAATATAACTTCCGCATATGCCTTTATGAACTTTCCGCATGATATACTCAACGTCTCTGGGGCCGATACACTTGAGTAAAAAATTAAAAAATAAAAAATTATTAAAATAAATTATAAAAGAATAAAAAAATGAATAAAAATATTGATGCATAAAATAAATACAAAAATAGATAAGAAGAAATTCGTCCACCTCCCATGGATTTAACTCCTTCCCCTATAAATAAACTTGCAACAACAACCCCATTGATAATTCCATCAATTATATTTCTATCAAAAAACTAAGTTAGTTTGGTTAATACCCTTATAAAGAGTCAGGCTTGATTATGTTCTTTCAGCACTGTTACATCGCGAAGGAACGATATATAAGCTTCTCTCCAATCAGGTAATATATCATCAGCATTTCTCCACCAACCTGAGCTACTATTTCTTCCTAAATCGTAGGCTCATCCACAGTCCATAATTCTAAGGAGCTTGCAAACTTGGCTAGTTCATCAATCTTAACATTATCCGCTCGGGAGATTTTCCGCAGCGTAACTTCTATAAATGTGGCTTTCAGGTGATTATATACTGTTACATACTTCCGTAATTGCTCATTCTGAACCTTGAAACCCCTTTGAGTTGTTGAGCCACAAGATTAGAATCAGAATATAATATAAGTCAGGCACCACCTACCTGCCTAGTAGTCTGCAGTCCAGCCAGTATTACTTCATACTTGGCTTCATTGTTGGTAGCCCGAAAATTGAGATGTATAGATAATTGCAATACATCTTCTCGAGGAGATATCATTAGAACACCCACCCCGCTTGATTTTTGATTAGATGAGCCATCAACATAAATCTTCCAGACTTCCTCAGATTCAGGAACTAAAATCGTTTCAAGCTTGAAATTAGCTAAAGCTTGAGCCTTGATAGCCACCCTGGGTTGATATTTAATCCCATATTAACTTAACTCGGTAGTCCACTTGATTGACCGCCCAAATGCTTCAGGATTTGTAAGAACACACCTGAGTGGGCTATTAGTAAATATAATGATGGGATGTGCTAGTAAGTAAGGCCTCAACCTTCACGCCGTTAAGACTAGCACATACACTAGCTTCCCCAGCGTGGTGTATCGAGTCTCTGCATTTTTAAGAAGATGGCTGAAAAAATAGATAGGATATTGGATATTACCTTCTTCCCAATAAGTGTTGAATCCACAACTTGCTCGATCGCAGACAGGTAGACAAAAAAAGTCTCCCCTTCTAGCGACTTGTATAGTATAGGAAGTTCAAATAAATATGTCTTCAGCTCCGTGAAGGCCTTCTCGCATTGATCATCCCATTCAAATTTGACTGATTTCCTCAAAATTTTAAAGAAATGAAGAGTCCTATTGGCTGATTGAGATATGAACCCGGAGAGAGCTGTGATTCTTCTATTAAGTCGTTGAACCTCTTTGAAATTGCTTGGTGACGACATATTTAAAATAGCCTACACCTTCTTAGCATTCGCCTCAATTCCTCTTTCTGTCACCATGTACCCGAGGAAACGCCCACCTTTTATCCCGAAAAACACTTAGCTGGATTAAGTCGTTGAACCTCTTTGAAATTGCCTGGGGATGACATATTTAAAATATCCTGCACCTTCTCTGCATTCTCCTCAATTGTTATTTTTGTCACCATGTACCCGAGGAAATGCCTACCTTTCATCCCGAACAAACACATAGCTGGATTCAACTTTAATCTGTTAGTTTTGAGAGTAGCGAATGTCTCCTCCAGGTCGTCAATTATGTCTTTCCCTTTCTTAGTCTTGATCTGGATGTCATCAATGTAAACTTTGATATTTCAACCAATCTGATGTCAAAATACCTTGTCCATCATCCTCTAATAGGTTGCTCTCGCGTTCCTTAATCTGAATGGCTTGACATTGTAATAGTACGTGCCATTGGTGTTGGAGCAATCTATGGTCCGGAGTGACCATGTGTTTTGATGTTTGGGCAAAGGGTTTAAGTTAGGGTCACCCTTGTATTTGATATGTGTATGTGAGTGTGCAAGTTTGCAGGATACACATAGACTTAGTTGGATGACTTCAGGTTCAGTGAGGATGGCATGAGGAGACGAGCTGTAGGCTTGTATGCATTCGAGGGACCGTAGACAAAGCAGGAACGATGAGCAGAGGGAAGCACACTTCGAGGCATAAGCGAAGGATGGCATGAGGACGAGCCGTGGGTTCGTATGCATCCGAGGGACGAGAGCTAAAGTCAAAGAAGGCTTGAAGGCAATAGGTCGAAGCTGCTAAAGAAGAGTCAGCTGAGTCGTGAGGGTCCGAGTGTGAGAGAATTATACTCGAAGGGAAACCCTAGGTTTAGGGTTTGATTAGTCGACTGGTGCTTAGATCAGTCGACTGATGTAGGACACAGAAAGATCAGTCAACTGATCTTCTGTGTAGTCGACTGGTGTCGACTCGAATTCGAACGTTGGGCTATAACGTTCGAATCTAAGGTGGACCAGTTGATTGGTGTTGGCACCAGTCGACTGGTAACGGCTGTTTCATCTGTGAGCTATATTTAAGAGAGCTCGGTTTGGTTGGGCAAAGGTTAACGAAATAAGCTTAGGTAAAGCTTATTAGTAGTCTTCAAGTGCTCAGGTGTTGTTGAGAGTTTTGCAGTGAGGTTTCTCCGCCCACAAGGAGCGACAAGAGCTAGCCGGAGGTCTTCCGGGGACTCATCTACCGACGGATCAGGATCGCCTACCTTACGGACAGCCGTGGAGTAGGAGCCTTATCTTCGAACCACGTAAATCGGTTTGTCTCTTCTAATTGTTAGTTTTAGTTATTTGTTATTCCGCTTGCGTACTAACAACGTGTAGGAAGAGAACCGCGATTGAACTGGGTGATCGGCTATTCACTCCCCTCTAGCCATACACAACGGTCCTAACAAGTGGTATCAGAGCGAGGTTGCTCGTCTATGGACTAACTGCCTGGAGAGCAAAAGGCTAGAGGGAATGGCGCTTGAAGAATGCTTAGGAGACGATGTCAATGTTCCACCTCCCTACGACCGCGAGAGTTTCAATTATTGGAGGATGCGAACAAAGACTTGGTTCAGCATGGATTGGGATCCCATGATCACGTTAGAAGAACCATTTGAAGTCCCGAAAGATAAACACGGGAAAAACTCCGACCATGATATTAGAATGAGGAGAAACAAACACAATCGAAGGAAAATGATAAGGTAATTTCAATTTTACTTAATATTTTCCCTAACGATGTGATTAGCCGTGTAGGTGAATATAATAAAGTGCATGAACTATGGAGCAAAATGTTAGTGCTTCATGAAAATCTTACACAAGCTCAAGTAGTGGAAGAGCCCAAGGAAATGAGCTTAATGGGCCAAGAAGAGGAGAAGGACCAATCGGATGAGGAAAGAAGCTCAACATCCGAAGAGGAGAAGAAAGAAGAAAAAGATTCATCCATCTCCTCAAGTGAAGTGGCACAAGAAATTGAAGAATCATCCACTTCATCAAAGGGGGAAGAAGAAGTCTCTACTTTAAGGATTGAGGGGGAGAAGAGACCATCCTCAATACCGGAGCAAGAAGAAGCTTCTACTTTCACCAAAGCAAAGTCAAATGACCACATTATTTGCTTTGGATGCAATGAGAAGGGACACTTGATGCCCTCAGAATTAGCTGTCACGAATGTGGGTCTCAAAATTTAGATGTGTGAAAAGCTGGAAACTCTTTTTGCAATCAAAGAATGAAAACGTAGTAAAGGGGCCACAGGTCGTATTTTTCCTAGGGATAGTTGAGGTTGTTCGATTGTGCTCGAGTTTATGTGTCATTGTGAATTTTGGGTTTCGAATGTGAATTGGATTTGGTTTCAAATAGAAATGGAAAAGCACAAAGACAAGGAAGAAACTTGACCAAGCTGTAACACCCCAAAATTTCACCATGAATAATGTTATGAATTTATGGAAAATTATTATGAAATATTATGTGAATAATATTGTGAATTAATGGAAAATTATTATGAAATATTATGTGAATAATATTATGAATTCATGGAAAATTATTATGAAATTCATGGAAAATTATTATGAAATATTATGTGAATAATATTATGAATTCATGGGAAATTATCATGAAATATTATGTAAATAATGTTATGAATTCATGGAAAAATTATTATGAAATATCATGATGGATTTGGCTTAATAGGCTTTGATGTGGATTAGTGCAAAAGGTAATAAAAAGAAAGTGTAGAAAGGAGGAAGCAAGGATCGAACCTTGAACCTCCTAGTTGCACTCACCATGTCTTAACCACTACACCAAGCATTATTTCTTGTTGAGAGAATAAGAAACATGCTTGTTAAGCGTGTAATAGTGAAGAGACATGTCTTTTCATGAGAAAAGTATAAATAAGAGAGGGAAGAGGTGTGAGTAACTTCCTCTTCTTCTTCCTTTTCTCTTCCCCACCGAAATTCCTTCTTCTCCTCTCCTCTTTTCCATTTTTCGAAAAGTGCTCCCTAGGGTTCTAATCCTAGGGGATTGGAAGGAAGAAGGCTCTTGCCCTCTATTAGGGCCAAGGAGTCTAGAGAAGAAAGAGTAAGAGGAACCTTCACTTCTCCTTCAACCAAGGGTACCCTAAGGGACTTAAAGAAGTAGAATCTCAAGCGAAAGGATGTAAGTATCCCCTCGCCTGCAGTGTAATGGTTAATGTATGTTTTCTTTGTGTTTTGCTTTTGGAAAAAGGGAGTCTTCCCTTTAGGTGAGTTTCGGCCACCCCCTTAAGGGGAGGCCTTGGCTACTTTTTGATGCATGAGGAGACCCTTGGGACTTAGGGTACATATGTATGATGACTTCCCATCATGTTGTGATAACAAAAAGTAGGGTTAGCCACCCTACAACTTTCGGCCAAGAGGAGAAAGGTTAGGCTTTTTGGGTTGTTTGCTATCCTATGATGTGTCCATGTTTAGTAGTGTAGGTAAGGTGTTTGAATAAATGTTTGTGTGAAGATTGGATGTCAAATACCTAGCCTACCCTACCCTTACATCATTCGGCCAACCTAGGAAGATTAGGGTTTAGGGATGCTTGATTTGCCTATGATGAATCTATGCCTAGTAGTGTAGACAAGGTGTTTGAATAAATGCTTGTGTGAAGGTTTAATTTCAAAACCCTAGTTTCCCTACCCTACACCATTCGGCCAAGGCATGAAACCTTAGGGTTTGTGAAGGTTAAATTATTTTATGTGATATGCTTATGTAAAATGATATGAGATGTTTATGCATGTGATATTCAAAGGAAATGTTTGATTGGATTCCTTAGCATGTAACATTTGGCCAAGGCATGAAACATGAGGTTGTGAAGGACAACTTACCCTATGAGATTATGATTGTGTTTAGTAAGATCATATGCCTATATATGTGATGATTGTATGAGATGTACCCTAGGAGATATGCTTATGTTTGGGATGATGATATGTATATGCAAGTAATGTTTAAATGGAATATTGATTTGGAAACTAAATGTCCCTAGCATGTGATATTCGGCCAAGCATGAAATATTAGGTTTATAAAGGTTAAATTATCCTATGTGATATGATTATGTTAGGGAGATGATATGTGAATGCATGTGATGAACAAATGGAATGCTTGATTGGAAAAACTTGGACTTCCCTAGTGATGACTTTCGGCCAACCCTAGATTAGGGTTAGGGTTGCTTGATTTTCTCCCATGGTGCATGCTATAGTATGATATATGATATATATATATATATATATATGTGATGCTTGTAGGGGATGTTTTGATGTCAAAAACCTAATCTACCCCTACCCTAGGACATTCAGCCCAAACCTTAGTTTAGGGCTAAGAATCATTCGGTTAAACCATGAAGCATGCTACCACTTCCTATGATATGAATATGATTTATGTGATCAATCTTGTCATATATAAGATATGTTTAAGGGGTTGAATTATGATCTATGTATGAGCATGCATTATAGCCCATAGGGCACCCTTATGAAATGCATGCTTTATACTAGGCTAGTTATCATGATTATGGAGATCTATGTATGAGCATGCATTATAGCCCATGGGGCACCCTTATGAAATGCATGCTTTATACTAGGCTAGTTATCATGATTATGAATGCATACATATGCATAAGAATGAGCCCTGTAGGGCATGAACGAAGAAGGCTTAGGGCCTAAAGAATGCTTCCCTAGAAGGTTGGGACTAAGAGCATACTTTATGAAAATAAAGAACATGATAATTATTTTATTTTGTAATGGCTTGTACTATAGACTCTTAAAGCGAGTCAAATGATTATGATACTAGGCTGAAGGACTTTTGAGAAGGCCTAGTAAACCCTAGTGATTCGGGATTAACTACCTCGTTCCTATTTAGGGGCGCGCGCAAAACATGAAGTACAAGCCGGGCCCTAATGATTATGCTATGTTCAAGTATTATGTTTATATGTTTTCAAAGAAACCTTCCTATGAAGTTAATATGCTTAGATGTTTAACATGCTTAAACACTTACCATGCTTGAATGTGATTTATTCTCTTATCTTTCTATGATATGGATTTTGCGAGTAGGACAGGATCTTACTAAGCATTTGTGCTTACTAGTTTATGTGTTGTCTTATGCTGCAGATAAGGGTAAGAGACACTTAAACTAAAGGAAGAGGCAGGAGGGCTGAAGATGTGTGGGGTGGTGGCTCGGGAAATAAAGATCTTCATATCTACAATATTATGCTTATGTTAACATTTCTTTAGTAATGAATGTTACACTTGGATTACTCATATACTTGATTATATTATGAGTTGAACATATCATGTTATAGGTTAGTTTTGAACAAGCATGCTTAGTACTTTGTTATTAGTACTTTAAGAGAAGAAAAAAATTTATACAAATGATAGTACGTGACCCCGCCCCGAGAGTAGATATAAGGGCGGGCGTTACACAAGCAAATTTAAACAAAGTAATGGCAATCCATGAACTCAACCAATTAAGAACTTAATTAAGCCAAGGTAGATTTGCAAAATTGGAGCATGAAACTAATAGCGAATGCAATGAACACACTAAAGATCATGTTTAATCTCAGAAACTAAAACTCAAACAACCAACTGTTGAGCAATCCGTAACCAAACTTATATAAAGTCAATGTGAAACTTCACTTGATTCACAATGCAAGCTATTACAAACTAATATGCAGAATTGAGACATGGAGTTCAGAAACAATGTAGATGAAAAACAATCTCTTTTAAACACAATAGCCCGCTTTGAAGTTGCATTCAACTTATCACCAATCAGTGCCAAAATTCCAGCTGATACAAAGTTGCAGAATTGAAACGCAAGAAGGCAAAAACTGTGTGCAGAAATTCAGCATAACTGTGTGCAAAACAAACAAAGCAAATGGATTCGTATACTTCAATCTAATCTTCAGATAAAGTTTAGAAGATACTATGTTTGCTTGTCACAAAATTCAGAAGTGCTAGACTAAGTGTTGCAGCAATTAATCTGAAACTGAAGGAGGCTGTCAAGAATTTGCAGAAACTGCTACAAGAACAACTGAGCAGAAATGCAGATATAAATCTAAATGCAAAACAAATTTAGATCCAATGCATTATCACACTAATTGTTGTCTCTAATTCAGATCATCAAAACTGAACAGAAACTAGATTCGAAGAAGCTGCAACATCAGAAATAAACCGGCACGCAGAACAGAATTGCTGCACCGACTGATACACAAGCTAATTCGCAGCCTTGGGAAACAAATTCAGAACTCGAGATCAATTGCCATGCAAATTGAAACAATCTTCAAGGGGAGTTCAAAAGATAACAACTAAGCTCACTTGGTACGCAGGGAAGGAACTGATTGATTCAAAGTCACCGAATGAAGATATGAATGCAGAAATTTAGATTCAAAACCATCGCAGATCAATTCAGACAATTTCGAGTGCAGAAACAGCAATCAAACTCAGATTTAAAAGCACAAAACAAAATGTTTCAGAAGTGATCTCGAAGAACTAAGGTTTACTAACACACAAATCAAAACCTGTCGACCAATACTTGCCAAAATAAGATTGAAACTTCAGAAATGGGGGGTGATACGCAGAATTAACTCAAGCTGAACTAAAATTCAGAAATAAAACCGACTGAGAAATAAACTCGAATCTAATGCATTAACACACTAAATGTGTCTTCAATTGCAGGAATTAAAGTAGACACGAATCAAATTGGAAATAAACTGAAAAATTCAGACTAAACTGAAATTTGCAAACAGGGCTGATACGCAAGCTATAAACCGGGATACAAACTGATACGCAAGGATTTAAGCAGAAAATAACTGAAATTAAAAACAATTGTCCACTACACAAGCTTCCTAACTACTTGACTTTAAGGATATAAACCTAATTAAGCAGAAACAATTAAGAAAAGAAATCTAAGTGCTGATACAGAAAATTCAGAACTGGAATTGAGTGCAGAAATAAAATTACAGCTAAACACAATGAAAATTAACCAAGTAAACTAATCCTCAATCCTTCCCTAGCTCAAAACCTCCTTGTTCGTCACGCAAGGGCGAGCCAAGAACCCCTTCAGCTCTGCAAATCACTGGAAATCAGCTTCAATCTCGACTCGGCTCTGAAACTGCACGTAGTTGGGGAAATCCAATCCGAACTCTTCGATCTCAGTTTAATGGATTGCGATGATGATTTGGAGATCATCTGAGCTCACCTTAGGACCCCTACAAATGGCTCAGATGATCGGAAATGGCTCACGGATGAGAAACGAGTGATCGGACCACAAAGCTGTCGAAACCCTCAAACAACTCTGTCCGGTGCAAAACTGAGCTGAATTCTCCAAAGAAGCTATCCCCAATGATTCAGATCTTAATCCAGTGAAGAAATTGAGGTGGTCGCGCCCTCGGATTGAAGAAAACTGAAGAAAATGCGAAGAAAAAAATGAAGAAGACGAACTGTGCGGCGAAGACGCGACGAAGCTGAAAGCTGAGGAAATTTTGATTAAGTACTTGACAACGGACGGTTCAGATTGATTTGAGAAAATCCAACGGCTGATCTTCATCCGATCTGACCCAAACTTTGATGATGTTGATCAAGGGTCAGGATCTGCCTCGGGGTAGCTCGGATACTCCAGATTTGCAACGGATGGTCCAGATCAACCTAATCTTTGAATGGACAGTCTAGAACCCTCTGAGCTTGATCCAACGGTTGGATGATCTCTGATTGGGATGAAAGTCTCAGATCTTGATCTCAGTACTTGATCAGCCCTAACCCTAGCTCGGATTGCCTCAGATGGTCCCAGATGGCTCAGATCTAGCCGCTTTTGAATCGGACGACCCAGATTAATCCGAAGCTTGATAACTCGATCCGGGTCCACTTCCGACTCAAGTTTGACCCAGTATGCCCTAGGTCCATGATCCTTTCATGCCTACAAAAATAGATCAAAAATTTAGTGGCCAAATAATCCAAATATGTAAAGATTTGCAATTAAGTCCAAAATAAAGATAAGTCCTAGAACCTAGGGTAAATTCACAATTAAGCAAGTAAAATATGGGTCAAACTTGGATTTTAGCAACTAAAATAATCAATAAAATGGTACTTATCAACTCCCCCACACTTAAGCTTGAGCGTCTCACGAAACCACTAAGTATGTATCCCTTAGATTTTCTTAAGCATAATTAGAAGCAAATGAAAAGAAATTACCTAAGGTTGTCAATTCTCAAAAATCTAAGCACTATGGATTAGTATCTCGTCCTTAAATCAACAACCATTAGACCTAAGGACCAAAGCATTAATCCCAAGAAGGGGAGACACATGCCTAGAATGGGTAGGTCTAGGAATGTCCAAGGCGAACATGTCAATTCTAGGTTTAAGAACCTAGAAAGGGAAAATCAAGCTTTGAGGGTAAAGCGTGATAAATTAGAGAAAACCCTAGATAGATTCACTATTGGATTTAAGGGTTTAGGTATGGTGTTGGGTAGTCAAAAACCTAACAATGATAGATCGGGTCTACGATACCGATCTAAGTGCTCCAATGCAATGGAGAAGTCATATGCAAGAGTGTCATATGACTATAGCAAAGGGAAGTCCAAAAATGGCAAGGGAATGTCATTTAAGGGCAAGAAGAGCTTAACCAAGAATAAGGTGTCTAAGGTTAGGTTTGTAGGCCAAGAATCACCGGAGGTACACCGGTGTGGCCTTGTGTTTTTAGATGAGTCACCTAAGGAGGTGGTTAAGGCTAAGAGCTCAAGGGGGAGCTCTAGGAGCCAAGTTGGGACTCATGGTCAATGGATCTCGGCAGGATTTCTCTCGGAAGTCTATATGGACCATGGAGTATGCCAAAGGATGTGGAGACAGATTTGAGTCTCAATTCCAGGGATTTGGCATATTGGATTTGAGTATCATGCATAAAATATGACATAGCGGTCATACTACATGGAAGTTGATTTTTGATGTGTAGATGCCATATAAACCAAGGCTAGGGATGCATAGTGGTTTGATATGGGCAGATACATCATAAGGAGGCCAAAACTAGGATTTTAGGTCAAGGTTCAATTGAACCATTTAGATAGTTTTGAGTTTTATGTCAATCTTGGGATTGGTGATAGATATATTTTTGAATGTATTTTTTCCAAGTAGATACGAATACCACAAACCTCTCCACAAAATTTGAGAATTTCTGGAGATTTATCGAATTTCTGGTGCATTTCTAAAATTAGGTCAGAAATGCTAAAAATGCAGTTTTCAAGGTACCAGTTGACTGGAACAGGGGCAGTCGACTGGTAACAGTGTCTTTGGAGAGAGATTAGCTACTGTATAGTTTTTCGATGGGGATCAGTCGACTGGTAACTGTCTCAGTCGACTGATATAGGCTGAAACTGTTTTTCAACAATCGAAAAGTGTCCTAATGATATAAAACAAGTGTATAATCTTATGTGGGATTAATACACTTTGTTTATGATCATAAAAGGTTAAAGGATCTAATAAGAGGGAGATTGTTGGAGCCCTTTTGATGTGTGGCAAAGGGGAAGAAGTGTTAGGTTTAAGTGGGAAAGCAAACACGCCTTTACAAGAAATCCTAGGTCCAGGGGGAGCTTAGGTAATGGGGAAGCAATGTTGCTCATTGTTGGCAAAGGGTGAACTTTGGAGTATGCATTGCAGAGTTAAGGTGTGGGGATACCTTGTGATAGGATCCATGCATGTTTGCATTGCATATGCATTAGCAGTATAAGTCCGATGTAAAGCCTTGGCAACGTAAGTCCAAATGTTTATTTAGCATTGTATTTTCTATTTTTTTTCCCTAACTTAAACGGATTGTCAAACATCAAAAAGGGAGAGATTGTTGTAGCAATCTATGGTCCGGAGTGACCATGTGTTTTGATGTTTGGGCAAAGGGTTTAGGTTAGGGTCACCCTTGTATTTGATATGTGTATGTGAGTGTGTAGGTTTGCAGGATACACATAGACTTAGCTGGACGGCTTCGGGTTCGGTGAAGGATGGCATGAGGAGACGAGCCGTGGGCTTGTATGCATCCGAGGGACCGTAGACAATGCAGGAATGATGAGCCGAGGGAAGCGCACTTCGAGGAATAAACGAAGGATGACATGAGGATGAGCCGCGGGTTCGTATGCATCCAAGGGACGAGAGCTAAAGTCGAAGAAGGCTTGAAGGCAATAGGTCGAAGCTGCTAAAGAAGAGTCAGCTGAGTCGTGAGGGTCCGAGTGTGAGAGAATTATACTCGGGAAGGGAAACCCTAGGTTTAGGGTTTTTGATCAGTCGATTGGTGCTTGGATTAGTCGACTGGTGTGGACTGGAATTTGAATGTTGGGCTATAACGTTCGAATCCAAGGTGGACCAGTACCAGATGACTGGTAACGGTTGTTTCAGCTGTGAGCTATATTTAAGAGAGCTCGGTTTGGCTGACCAAAGGTTGACGAAATAAGCTTGGGTAAAGCTTATTAGTAGTCTCCAAGTGCTCAGGTGTTGTCGAGAGTTTGTGGTGAGGTTTCTCCACCTACAAGGAGCGACAAGAGCTAGCCAGAGGTCTTCCGGGGACTCATCTACCGACGGATTAGGATCGTCGGGCAGCCGTGGAGTAGGAGCCTTATCTCCGAACCACGTAAATCTGTTTGTCTCTTCTAATTGTTAGTTTTAGTTATTTGTTATTCCGCTTGTGCACTAACAACGTATAGGAAGAGAACCGCGATTGAAGTGGGTGATCGGCTATTCACCCCCCTCTTGCCGTACAGACCGGTCCTAACAATTGGCTGTGACAAAACTTACTTTCTCCTGATCTTCCTGGGCCAGAGGAATCTGATGGTATCCCTGATAGGCATCTAGCATTGATATAAACTCACAGCTGGTGGTCGAATCTACCAACCGATCAATACGAGGCAAGAGATAACAGTCTTTAGGGCAGACTTTATTTAAATCATAAAAATCAATACAAATCTACCATTTCCCCCCGGGTTTATGGACCAATACAACATTTGCTAGCTAGGTCGGGAATTGTACTTCTCGAATGTGTCCTACCTTTAGCAACTTTGCTACCTCTTCTCTTATTATTTGGTCTTGTTCTAGGGCGAAGTGCCACCGCCTTTACTTTCCTGGTTGGGCTCCCTGAGTGATGTGTAGTCGATGCGTGTCTAGGGTGGGAGGAACTCTTTTAATCTCATCTACAACCCATGCGTACACGTCATAATGACTGACCAAGTAGTTGATTAGCCTATCTCTGAGTTCAGGGCTAAGATCCACAATGATTCTTGTAACTCCTCCTGGCTACCGAGGATGAATCTGTACCACTTCGCACTCAACTGCCCTAGATTCTTCCTTGGCCTTTTCTTTCACCCGGAGATTAGCCAAGTCGATCTACAAGGTCTCCTGAGTCTTCAGGCTCTTGCGGGACTCTATTCTGATCTCCCCGCTATAGCATCATCGAGAGACTAGCTAATTCCCCTTGACCTCTGCCACTTGGTCCCCCATCGAAAATTTGATCTTCTGGTGATATATTGAGACCACAGCTTGGAATAACTAGAGGGTTGGTCTCCCCAAAATGGCATTACACGATGATGCGGCACCCACCACTATAAAGGGAGTTCTTTTCGTCCTCTGCAAGATATCATCCTCGAGGGACAAGGATAACGAGATATGTCCTAGCGGCTACATTCGATGCCCAGTGAAACCGAACAACGGTGTTGAGACGGGGCATAGCTCGCCCTCGCCCTTGTATAGGATATTCACGGAGCTTCCTGTATCTACGATAATACGCTTATTCTCATAATTAACTATGCCAGCAAGAATTACTAGTGCATCTTCATGGGGAGCTTCAATATCCTCCAGATCGTCAGGACAAAGGAGATGACCGACCCTTTGCACTTCTCTTTACTCGTCCCGATGACGTAGTTTTCCAACCTACGCGTATGAGACTTTCTCGCCCCATGTGAGTCCCGACTGGTCGGGCCTCCATAGATCATTCCAACATGACCCAACGGAGGTCCTCAGGTCGGAGCCTTTCTCTTCTCAAGTTCTTGCTTTGGTGAGGCAGATCAGCGGGGTGAGGCCTCCTTGGATCTCCCTCTTGAAAGCGCTCGAGCCCGCCTCCTGGATTCCTCCTCCCACAATTTGCCGTCTCCTAGGAGATCGGCTTCGGCGAGGGGATCTTCGTCGATACCTCAATTTTCTCTACTTCTTGCGTGACTCATCAACATCCTTGGATCTCCTTCTCTTCAAAGTGTAGCACTCCTCTATGGAGTGTGTGGTACTTCCATGAAAGTCATAGTACTTCTCAGGTGGTGTTGGTCCTTCAGTGTCCACTGTTTCCACTAACTTCTTTCTGTGGTCCCAGTGACTTTTGCCTGAGTGAAAATCCGAGAATTCTTCGCCCGTGCAAGAGCAAGTGGTTCCTTCCTCTCGGATCATATCAAGATTTGGATAGGGGTTCCTGCCGAATCCTTTCAGTGGGCATGCTGCACTTCCTCAACATTGATGTGCTTGACTGACTCCCCCAATAAATCATCGAAACTGATTGGTTGTTTCTTCATGTGAGACCAGAAGTAATTCCCTTCAGCGAGTTCTTGCATAAAGGCACTGACGAGAATCTCTGAAGTGGTGCTCAACACATCTTATGCCACCCGATTGAACTGCTAGATATAGTCCTTTAGTAGCTCATTGCTCTTTTGATTTAGGGTGAAGAGATTCAGCGCTGTCTTCTGATATTACCGGCTACTGGCAAAGTGATACAAGAAGATAATTTTAAACTCCAGAAAGGAGTTTATAAAATCTTGCAGCAACCTCTGAAACCATCTCTGCGTTGTTCCTGACAACGTATTCAAGAACACACGACACTTTATGTTGGTGCCGGAAGCACCAAAGTCAAACCTATGTTTTGATAATGGCAAAGGGTTCAAAAGTTAAGGTTGTGTTATGATCTAACAATGCTAATCTGTTGGGACCGGGTGCATGTTGACAAGGATACGGGTTCGTAAAATTTTAAATTTTTACGTGCAGCCGAAGAATTAGCATAAAATAATTTCTCAAATTATTTTAACCACGTATCTAGCATGCAACCTTATGATGTGAGGACATGATCATAAATTAAAACTTTGCGGGAAAATAAACTAATTTACTTTGTACCTCGTGTAACTCGAAGAAAGGGACGAGATCCAACCGTAGCGTCCCTTGGAAGCTCCGCCTCTATTCGCGTCCACGCCGAGTTCTCTTCGGGATGACTTCGCAAAGTCACGAGTTTTGTGCCGATGAGAACTACTAGATTCTCTAAAGGCACAACTAGAAGATCAAGAGAGAAGAAAGGAAACTAACCACCAAGAAACGGAATCTAAATTCCGGGAAGGAAGGAGACGCGATCCGCTTCTTCTTCTTCTTCGTTGGCTCCTTCTTGGTGATGACAACTCACGGCAATCCCTTGGATTGGTGATGCGCCGGCCCTAGGTGGGTGGACGCCGGCCCTAGGGTGAGCAAAGGGGGGCGCCGGCCCTAGGAGGAAAGGAGAAGGAGAGGGAGAGATTAAGAGAGAGAGGAAGAGAATTAATCTCTTGATCACTTAATTAGGAATTCAAGGCTTGCCTTTGGTTCCTTTATATAGTATCCTCTCCCTTACCAAGTCTCCCTCTTAACGGAATTTTAATAAGAAATTTATCCTATAAATTTTCTTATGAATTATTCCGTTTAAACCAAGTTTTATTATAACTAACTTTATAATAAAACAAATACATCTCTCCTTTTATTATGGAATAAATTTTACAAGAAATTTATAAATTTTCTTTATTATGGTAAAATCAATTCATAATTGATTTTATAGAATTAAAATAAATCATTCCATGGATCATTTTAATTTCCATAAAAAAGAATAAATTTCTATAAATTTCTTTATATAAATTTCTTTATACAAATTTATTTATCCATAATTTATAAAATAAATCGTACTAGATTTATTTTATTAATTAAACCAAATAAATTGGTTTCTCCCCAAGTGGTGGCCGGCCAAACCGAGCCGAACCCATCGCGAATTAAACTTATTTAATTCGCCCAATAAGCCTTCAAAAGACTTAGCCATTTTTAGCTTCCGTTGCGCCTCTGATTAACTCAGATTCGACTTATTTCTCTT
Source organism: Boesenbergia rotunda (assembly GCA_024364735.1). Classification (NCBI taxonomy): domain Eukaryota; kingdom Viridiplantae; phylum Streptophyta; class Magnoliopsida; order Zingiberales; family Zingiberaceae; genus Boesenbergia; species Boesenbergia rotunda. The sequence goes on along the minus strand of JAGFNQ010003248.1, from coordinate 430 downwards.
GATCGGAAAATCTAATATTCAACTCGTTTTAAATCCCTCGGATTACCCGTAGTGCGTGTGACTAAATAGGCTTTCGATTTATGATGGCCGTCTATAATCAACTAATTATAGAACGATCATGAGTGGCACCTAGTAGTACATCATGACCCCCAATTAATCGAAAGATCAACGGTTGACCTCAGAAGTAATTCTGAAACCCTTCAGCAGCTCTAATGAATCGTGCCCCATTCCCTTCACCATCTTATACCCACTTGGTTCAGGATATGGTCTGTGTGTGTCAGTCCCCACTAGGCTGACTACGTCACACCTAGCCCAAGTAGTGTCTTTCTCATCCTTTGGATTTCTAATTACTCTCATGTATTTAAGAGACTCATACTCTAACATGACATGCTCTGGCCAGAGGCTTTGAGTAACAATCCGACGATAGGCC
>JAGFNQ010003247.1:77586-134687 GCA_024364735.1 Boesenbergia rotunda | reverse complement strand
ATTGTGAAAACATCCCATCTTTGGAAACTTTCCAATTTTGGAAAATTTTCAATTTTAAAAATTTTCCAATTTTGGAAATACGTAAGTTTTCTTTGTACTAGAAACTTACAATTATTCTGAAAACGTATTTATGAAATCTTGCAATTTTGGGCACTTTCTTTCAAGAATGTCTAGACAAATTTATGAACAGTTAATTGACAATTAAATTTGAATTGGTTTTTAAATTGACAACAAAATTCTTTATTTTGGATTGAGCCTCGGGGAGCCGTCCAATTTAAAGTTAGTTGTTGTAATTTAATTTACCAATTTTAAATGAAATTGTCATGTTTGATTTGGATTGAGCCTCGGGGAGCCGTCAAAATTGGATTTACAACGAATTACTTTTCTTTGGGTATCTGAGCCTCGGGAGCCACCCTTAGAAAACGATTTGTTGTAATTAATTAAATCCATGAATAAAATATGTTTAAGAGGTGATGCTCTTACATATTGTTGTCTCCAAAATTAATTAGGAAAATGGTTTCCTATAGAGTTTCTTAAATGAGATTTTCATGAAAATAATATGTGGTTGAATTAAGGGATTTGTCTCTAAATTTAATAAGATTTGATTTAGTGAAATCAAAGTCTTAAAACATATTATTTCCGAAATTGATTATGACAATTTAGGAAATTGTTTCCCAAAACAATTCCTTAAATAAAGTATGAAATTAGAATTAGGAAATCCGGTTCCTAATTCAAATAATGAGACTTGATAAATTAAGTCACATACGTACTTTATTAAGGAAATTGTTAGTCATGACATAATTCTATGTCATGAATGTGCTTAGAAAAGAAAGGATGAGACCCAAAACCCCTTACAAAATATTAAGGCCAACACCTTCCATTAATATGGTTAGAATCGGAGTTTTGTTTCTCGTTTGGGTTGATGGACACATCCATGCCCAGCTTGAGCCTCAACATGTTCAAACCATGGAATTAGTTTATGGATAATATAGTTGGAGTCAGAGGTCAATCCTTAGTTTTGATTGTTGGACACATCCAAGCCTGACTAAACGTTTGAATGAGCTCCAACCATATTAAAACTATTTCTTGATTAATGGGTCAGCCTTAAGCTTGGAGCATCAATTTGTTGTGCCACAGCCAAGGTCGATGCAAAGAGAGGTGCAGTTGGGTGCTATGTATAAAGTTGCATACTTGTTAATGAGTTAACAACCCAATGATTTATGCAAACATTCAATTAGTTGATAGCATAAAGTGATACTTATATATATGTGATGTGTAATCGGTATAATTACCTACCTTCATATCTAAGAAAAACTTGATGGCCACAGCCATGGTGTAATCGGTATAATTACCTACCTTCATAGCATTTTCTAGCATGAAATTCTACTCTAAAACCGGCATCACATAATTAACTTACACTTAATAAATTAAACTTCGTATCTTTGATTAAAAGTACCTTATGTATGGAAATGGTGGGAGATACCTCAATTGTGCCCCTACCAATGATTCTCAACTTTCCACTATTCCCAAAGAAGACCGTCCCTTCTCTTAGGTAGCTAATAGTGGTGAACTTGCTCACATTCCCGGTCATGTGTCTTGAGCATCCACTATCTACTATCTACATGGTTTGGGGCCTCCTTCACCTTTACCTAAATAAATGGAAAACATACTCTTTTGGTACCCATATCTTTGATCCATAAGCATCATTAAGAATCTCTTAGGTACCCATGCCTTCTTTGTGGTTCCCCTAGCTCCTAGTCTCCTAGATGTACCAATCCTACCGGTAAGTGAAACAAATGATACTTCCTTGGTCTTAGGCCTATAACCCAACCCTGCCTTGTTATATACAACCCTTTGACTATTGATGATCATATCAAGGTTACTTGATCCCACTTGGAATTTCCTAAGGGTCTTAGTGAGGTCATCTACCTATTTCCTTAATTCCCTATTTTCATTTTCAAGGTGTGAAACATGTGAAGAGGTAGAACTAGCATGCAAATCTTTAAGTTTAGTAGCTTCTACTCTAAGCATGGCAATTTGTTCTTTTAAATCCTTAACTTTACTTCTAGCCTTAGCTAAGTCCATGTTTGTGCTAGAAATTATTTTCACTAAAGTAGAGGAGGGTAAGTGGTATACCTCACTTACCGAAGCTTCTGACTCCAATGATGAAGTGGAGGAGCTCTCATCTTCACTACTTGAGCTTCGTTCATCGTCTAATGAGTCCGAGTGATCTTGTGCCATAAGAGCAAAGTGGGAGACTTGCTCTTCTTCTTCCTCTAAGGATGAGGGATCATCCCAAGTCGCCTTGAGGTTCGTGGCACCGTTCTCCTTTCCCTTTGATTTCTTCTTATCACTCTTCTTCTTCTCTTCCTTCTTGTCATCCCTTTTCTTCAATTGGGGGCACTCGTTCTTCATATGTCCCTCTTGGTGGCTGTAGCGACCCGCCTTCTCTACCTTGACGGACCGTTACTTTGTCTACTTCTTGACTCTAATGCAACGACTAAAATGCGGAACTTTCTTTAATTTTTTTTTTTTGTATTTAAATCTATCTAAGAATGATATTCTAACTTTAATAGTCATGCATTTAAACTCATCACACAAGGTCTATAAATACTAAAGCATTATGGAATATGAATGCAACTTTTCTAAGCATATTTAAAGCAATAAAACTTAATTCAAAAGGAGCTAACAACATCTTGGCACATGCATCAAATAACTCCTAAGCATTTCTACCTATCCAAACTCCACTTATCAGATTCTATAACATTTCTAGAACTTCATAGAATGTAAATCTTACTTTTCTACCGAATTTACAAGCATTTTAAGCACAATTAGGACTTAGTCCAAAAGGGAATAATAAGCTCAAGAATAAGTCTAAAATTCAATGTATCAACATGCTAAACTACTCATGCCCTTGCTCATCTAGTGCATTCACAAAAGTATGCATACTAATTGAAATGACATGGAATCTTCATTCTACAAAATTGAGCATGTAAAACTATCCGAAGCATAAATGTTTAATAAACTCCATAACACAATAACTTGGAATTTGGAAACCTTAAACATTGCATTTCAAATAAGCTAAACTGTCTCGTCCCAAGGACCTCTCCAAGGTCAGCCACCACACACACGTCACTCAGCACCGCCTCGTCGCCTTCCTTCAGAATTGCTTGCCTTTACCTTTACCTGCAGTAAGAGGAAATGCAACTAATAAGCATAAAGCTTAGCAAGTACTATCTAGCTCACAAAATCTCGAAATGTGCAAGCATGCTTTTTAAACAATGTGAAATCACATGAGATACTTTTATGCTTAAAAGAAACACTAAAACATGTATAACTCAAAACATGCATACTCAAGCATTAATAAGTCTTAACTCACTTTTTTCTTGGCTTAACTTGAAACTTTAGCAATTCTTTAACTTTAAATCTTTCTTTAACTTTTAGAAAACTTCCTTAACTTTAGAAAACTTTGCTAAAGCATATACTTGAAAATAATAACTCACTTGGATCCACTTAAGACGTAAGTACCATCTTATGCGCGTTCCCTAAAAGGTTGGGGTAGCGAGCCGCCAATCCTAATAGAGCAGACCTTGGTCTACCAGGGCCAAGACCTTGGAATTGGACACCTGGATTTCTTTAACGACGCCCTTGGACGCCGGGTACTGGCCTTAGAAAATAAAATAGCTTTTCTCTCTTTTCTTTCTTATCTTTAAATGCCTTGGCATTTTATCGAACACCTTGTGTGCCCAAATCCCTAAGTCTTGACTTTTGGGGATTTCGTAAGGCCTTGGCCTTCTCTTTTCTTTTTCTTTATCTTTCTTTTCTTTTCTTATAGATTTCTTAGACCCTAAACTCACATAGGATACTCTATCAAATATATATAAGCATATAATGAACTAAGATCACATGCAAAATCTTAAACTAAAAGTAAATATCTCTTTTAAAACTTTTAAGGGAAAATTCTTGCGGAAAACCGCCTCTTACTGCAGGTGAGCAGTACTTACCTCGATATCTTGGACTTACAACCAAGAACGGCGTCGGAGGTTCCGGAGAAACTCGGAGTCTCGGAGATTTCTTCGCGCTCACGCGTTCCTCTCGTCGTGGGGATTCCGAATATCGGAAAATCTCTCGGAGGAGAGCCTTGGCCGGCCACCGGAGGAAAGCCCTAGGCTTGGTGTGGTTTCGCCCAAGAGAGGAGAGAAGAGGGCGGCGTGCGGCTGGTTTGGGCGAGGAAGGGTTTGAGTTGAGGAAAATAAAACTTCTCTCCTTAATTTCTATTTATACTTATGGGGGCGAATTTACCTAATTATACCTTATCTATTGTTTCGCTCAATCTATTTCAACAAAAACAAACCAGCGCAGCTGGTCCGCCCATTTGTCTCTCACAGCGTAGGTGAAGGGTTCGATTCCCACTACGCGATTTTCTGTTTATAACCTTTTTTGCCACTTTCGTTTACGGAAAAATTCTATAAAAATATCCATAAATTTGGAATAAATTCTAAGATATTTCTAAAATTAGTTTCGAGAATTTTCGGGCGTTACAATCCCCCATACCTTATAAAAAGTTCGTCCTCGAACTTAAAACAACTCTGGGTATTTCTGCCTCATGCTGTCCTCTGGTTCCCATGTTGCCTCTTCTACTCTGTGATTTTGCCATATGACTTTCACTAATGGTACCTCCTTGTTTCGCAATTTCTTAACTGCTCGGTCTATTATCTGAATAGGCCGACTATCATAACTGAGATCTTCGCGAACTTGTACCGTCTGTGGCTCTATCACCTGGGTGGCATCTGGGATATGCTTCTTCAGCATAGAAACATGAAATACGTTGTGGATAGCTGACATCTCCTGAGGTAGCTCCAACTCATAAGCTACTTTGCCAACTCTTCTAGTGATGGGGTATGGTCCTACATATCTGGGACTTAGCTTGCCCTTCTTCCCAAAACGCATTACTCCCTTCATGGGAGCCACTTTGAGGAACACTGTATCCCCAACTTCAAATTCTAATGGTCTGCGCCGTGTATCAGCATAGCTCTTCTGGCGGCTTTGAGCTGTTTCTATTCTCTGGCGGATCTGCTGTATGGCTACGGTGGTATCATCTATAAGATCTGTCTGTAAGCCTAACTCTTGCCTCTCACCACCCTCGTACCAGCAGATAGGAGATCTACACCTCCGTCCATATAAAGCCTCATAGGGTGCCATGCCGATAGTGGCCTGATAACTATTGTTGTAAGCAAATTCCGCTAAGCACAAATATCTGCACCAACTGCCCTTGAAATCTAAAGCACAAGCTCTGAGCATATCTTCTAGTACTTGATTAACCCTCTCTGTCTGACCATCTGTCTGAGGATGGAAAGCTGTGCTAAACTTCAGTTTGGTGCCTAGAGCTATCTGTACGCACTCCCAGAAGTGCGAAGTGAACCTACTGTCCCTATCTGAAATGATAGTCTTAGGGACTCCATGTAGTCTGACGATCTCCTTGAGGTATAACTGAGCTAGTTGTTCCATGGAATAGGAGATCCTGATGGCTAGGAAGTGGGCAGACTTAGTCAATCTGTCTACTATTACCCAGATTGCATCATATCCATTCGTTGTTCTGGGTAGTCCCACTATGAAATCCATGGAAATATCTTCCCATTTCCATTCTGGAATCTGAATAGGCTGCAGAACTCCACCTGGTCTCTGGTGCTCTGCTTTGACTCTCTGGCAGGTCAAGCAGGTACTGATATATCTGGCCACGTCTCGCTTGAGTCCAGACCACCAGAACCTTTGCTTTAAATCTTGGTACATCTTGGTAGAACCAGGATGCATAGAGTACGGGGTACTGTGGGCTTCTTCTAAAATATTCTTTCTTAGTTCCTCATCATTGGGGACGCAAAGGCGGTCTCCAAGATAGAGGATGCCACTATCTGATACTCGAAACTCTGAATTTTCTGCCTCTTGGATCTCCTGCTTGATCTTCTGGATCTCTGGGTCTTGACTTTGCTTTCTTGTATATCTATAAGTAGGGTTGACTCTAGGGTCAATGCAGAAAGTTGCCCAATTATTACCTCGACTCCAAAATCCTTTATTTCTTTCTGAAGTGGTAGAGACAGTGATGATAGGGACATCAGTGCTGCACAGGATTTTCTGCTCAGTGCATCTGCCACTTTATTAGCTTTACCTGGGTGGTAGAGGATTTCACAGTCATAATCTTTGACCAACTCTAGCCACCTGCGCTGCCTCATATTCAGATCCTTCTGAGTGAAGAAGTACTTCAAACTCTGATGGTCTGTGAAGATTCTGCACTGCACTCCATACAGGTAGTGTCTCCAGAGCTTCAGTGCAAAAACCACAGCTGCTAGCTCAAGGTCATGAGTAGGGTAATTCTTCTCATAGTCCTTGAGCTGTCTGGAGGCATATGCTATTACTTTACCGTCTTGCATGAGGACAGCTCCAAGGCCCATCTTGGATGCATCACTGTAGATGTCAAAGGCCTTGTCACTCTCTGGAACAGTCAGGATGGGAGCACTAGTCAATCTTTTCTTCAGTTCTAGGAAGCTGTGCTCGCATTTATCTGACCACTCAAACTTCTGATTCTTTCTGGTCAGGGCTGTGAGTGGAGAGGCTATTCTGGAAAAGTCCTCCACAAATTTTCTGTAATATCCTGCCAGGCCTAAGAAGCTTCTGATTTCACTGGCATTCTTGGGTCTACACCAGTTGCTGACTGCTTCTATCTTGGCTGGATCAACTTGAATGCCTTCTTTGGATACAATGTGACCTAGGAAGGTCACCTGATCTAGCCAAAACTCACACTTTGAGAATTTTGCATAGAGCTTCTCCTGCTGAAGGATCTGCAGCACTATCCTCAAGTGTGTAGCATGGTCCTCTGGAGTCTGTGAGTATATGAGAATATCATCAATAAATACAATGACGAATTTATCGAGATACTCCCTGAAGATGTGGTTCATCAGCTCCATGAAGACTGCTGGAGCATTGGTTACTCCAAAAGGCATCACTACAAATTCGTAGTGGCCGTATCTTGTCCTGAAGGCCGTCCTGGGGATGTCACTTTCTTTAACCTTTAGCTGATGATACCCAGAACGCAGATCTATCTTCGAGAACACTGTAGCCCCTTTGAGTTGATCAAATAAATCATCTATTCTAGGAAGGGGGTACTTGTTCTTGATGGTTACCTTGTTCAGAGCTCTGTAGTCTATGCACAGACGCATAGACCCATCCTTCTTCTTGACGAAAAGTACAGGAGCTCCCCAGGGTGAATGACTCGGGCGAATGAAGCCCTTGTCTAGTAGCTCCTGGAGTTGCTCTTGTAATTCCTTCAACTCTGCTGGAGACATACGATATGGGGCCTTCGAGACCGGACCGGTACCTGGTACTAGCTCGATCTCGAATTCCACTTCCCTGTTGGGAGGTAGTCCAGGTAGTTCTTCTGGAATACTTCTGGATATTCGCAGACTACCCGTACATCCTCCTGCTTGAGTTCTTTCTTTGCTTCTGAGTCCACTACGTGTGCAAGAAAACCAGCACACCCTTGCTCTAGCATCTGGTGGGCTGCCAAGGCTGAGAGGAATTTCTGAGTCTTCCTCCTTGGGGCTCCTTGAAATTCAACGGTGGTTCTCCTTCTGGACTGAAAACCACCTTCCTCCGGCGACAGTCCACTGAAGCGCTGTACTTACTGAGGAAATCCATGCCCAGTATGACGTCGAAGTCTTGCATCGCAAGGACTATTAGATCGACATATAGCTCTCGGTCTGAAATCTTGATTGACACAGCCCGGACCTCTGGGTGGATTCCATGATTTCCCCTGAAGGGAGAGTTGTCAGGAATCTGGACTCCCAACTCTCTGCAGGCACCTGTAACTTACTAGCAAAAGGTACTGATACGAAAGAATGGGTCGCCCCAGTGTCAAACAGTGTAGTAGCTAAATGCTGAAAAATAACTATTTGACCTGTTACGACCGTGGAGGCGCTGGCAGCTTCTTCCTTCGTGAGGGAAAAGACTCTGGCATTGGTTGAAACTGGTGCTGCTTCCAACCTTCCCTGACTGATCTGAGGTCCCTCCAGTATAGTAGGCATGTAATGTAACTGAGGCTTGCCTCCATACTGTACGGACTGCTGAGGAAGTACCTTAAACTTGTTTGGGCAGTTTTGGATCTGTGTCCCTCTTGTCCACATGAGTAGCACCAGTTACACCCAAAAGGCATGCTCCTGGATGGGTCCTCCCACACTTAGGACAAGGTGGATACCTAGCTTGCTTGTTCTCTGGGTTTCCTTTTTGGCTGCCAGGCCACTGCTTCCTTTTGTGGTTCTTGTTCTTCCAGTTCTGGTTATTTGGCTGAGGCTTCTGGCCTCCTGTTGTCTTGCTCTCAATCAGGACCAGCTTCTGCTGTGTTTGTTGTGCCTTGATGCTATTCAGATAGTGCTCTGAGATTAGTGCACTACTGACCAACTCCTCGCTGGTCTGGGGTCGGTGCATCCCGCTATTCACGTTGAGTGCTATCTCAGGGTTCAGCATGCGGAGCATCAGTCTGACTCGCTCCTTCTCTGTGCTGACTAGCTCTGGGCAGAGGCGAGCTAGTCTGTTGAACTTCGCGACTGCTTCTCCCACTGCTAGGTTACCTTGTCTGAACTCCATGAAGTCCTCGTAGTGCTTGTTGGTAACCCGCATGTGGAAGAACTCCTCATAGAACTCTTGCTCGAAATCTGTCCAGCTCATCTAGTTGACTATCCTCTTACTCTTAACCCGCTCCCACCACATACGAGCATCTCTAGTTAGGCAGAAGGAGACACATTTGACCTTCTCGACTTCTGGCCAGTCAAGAAGCTCCATTGTGCTCTCTAAAGTCTTGAACCAAGCCTGGGCATCCCAGGGCTCAGTCGTGCCTGAGAAGCTTTCAGGTTTCAGCCTCTGCCACTGGATGAGGAATGCTTATTGTCTTCGGTTCACAGCAGGGGTCTCTTGTGTGACTGGTGGAACTTCAGCCACCACTGGAGTTCCCACTCCTGCTGTGGGTGGTGTAGGGGGCGCTGGGTGCTGATTTGCCATCAGTGTGGCGATGGTCTTCTGTTGCTCTGTAATCTGAGCTTGCATTTGAGCAATGACTGCCATCAGGTTTGGCTGTTCTGTGCCAAGCTCATTGTTATCTTGAATTGGAGTGCTGTTCCTTGCATTAGGAGCTCGGCCTCTTCTTGCCATCTAATAATGCATAAGGGAACAAGAAATCACTACTACATCTCTAGGTATAAACATGCCTTCTTACTTAGTAACCTAACATCCATTCTAGGGATTAAACATGATTCCGTGATACCAAGGTATTAAACATGCTTCCTTGTTCTATGCACATATGAGTAAGTACTTAAGCATTTCTCTATACTGCAATTAAGTAAAGGAGCAATAGAAAACTGAAACTTAAAACTTTCTTACTTGAAGACGGCAAGGTTGATGCTGATGTGTGTGTGATGCTGGAGAATGGGAACTGCTCTGATACCAACTGTAGCGACCCGCCTTCTCTACCTTAGACGGACCGTTACTTTGTCTACTTCTTGACTTTAATGCAACGACTAAAATTGCGGAACTTTCTTTAACTTTTTTTTTGTATTTAAATCTATCTAAGAATGATATTCTAACTTTAATAGTCATGCATTTAAACTCATCACGCAAGGTTCTATAACATTACTAGAGCATTATGGAATATTAATGCAACTTTTCTAAGCATATTTAAAGCAATAAAACTTAATTCAAAAGGAGACTAACAACATCTTGGCACATGCATCAAATAACTCCTATGCATTTCTACCTATCCAAACTCCACTTATCAGATTCTATAACATCTCTAGAACTTCATAGAATGTAAATCTTACTTTTCTACCGAATTTACAAGCATTTTAAGCACAATTAGGACTTAGTCCAAAAGGGAATAATAAGCTCAAGTATAAGTCTAAAATTCAATGTATCAACATGCTAAACTACTCATGCCCTTGCTCATCTAGTGCATTCACAAAAGTATGCATACTAATTGAAATGACATGGGATCTTCATTCTACAAAATTGAGCATGTAAAACTATCCAAAGCATAAATGTTTAATAAACTCCATAACACAATAACTTGGAATTTGGAAACCTTAAACATTGCATTTCCAAATAAGCTAAACTGTCTCGTCCCAAGGACCTCTCCAAGGTCAGCCACCACACACACGTTACTCAGCACCGCCTTGTCGCCTTCCTTTAGAATTGTTTACCTTTATCCTTACCTGCAGCAAGAGGAAATGCAACTAATAAGCATAAAGCTTAGCAAGTACTATCTAGCTCACAAAATCTCGAAATGTGCAAGCAAGCTTTTTAAACAATGTGAAATCACATGAGATACTTTTATGCTTAAAAGAAACACTAAAACATGTATAACTCAAAACATGCATACTCAAGCATTAATAAGTCTTAACTCACTTTTTCTTGGCTTAACTTGAAACTTTAGCAATTCTTTAACTTTAAATCTTTCTTTAACTTTTAGAAAACTTCCTTAAATTTTAGAAAAATTTTGCTAAAGCATATACTTGAAAATAATAACTCACTTGGATCCACTTAAGACGTAAGTACCATCTTATGCGCGTTCCCTAAAAGGTTGGGGTAGCGAGCCGCCAATCCTAATAGAGCAGACCTTGGTCTACCAGGGCCAAGACCTTGGAATTGGACACCTGGATTTCTTTAACGACGCCCTTGGACGCTGGGTACTGGCCTTAGAAAATAAAATAGCTTTTCTCTCTTTTCTTTCTTATCTTTAAATGCCTTGGCATTTTATCGAACACCTTGTGTGCCCAAATCCCTAAGTCTTGACTTTTGGGGATTTCGTAAGGCCTTGGCCTTCTCTTTTCTTTTTCTTTATCTTCCTTTCCTTTTCTTATAGATTTCCTAGACCCTAAACTCACATAGGATACTCTATCAAATATATATAAGCATATAATGAACTAAGATCACATGCAAAATCTTAAACAAAAAGGAAATATCTCTTTTAAAACTTTCAAGGGAAAATTCTTGCGGGAAAACCGCCTCTTACTGCAGGTGAGCAGTACTTACATCGATATCTTGGACTTACAACCAAGAACGGCGTTGGAGGTTCCGGAGAAACTCGGAGTCTCGGAGATTTCTTCGCGCTCACGCGTTCCTCTTGTTGTGGGGATTCCGAATATCGAAAAATCTCTCGGAGGAGAGCCTTGGCCGGCCACCGGAGGAAAGCCCTAGGCTTGGTGTGGTTTTCGCCCAAGAGAGGAGAGAAGAGGGCGGCGTGCGGCTGGTTTGGGCGAGGAAGGGTTTGAGTTGAGGGAAAATAAAACTTCTCTCCTTAATTATCTATTTATACTTATGGGGGCGAATTTACCTAATTATACCTTATCTATTGTTTCGCTCAATCTATTTCAACAAAAACAAACCAGTGCAGCTGGTCCGCCTATTCGTCTCTCACAGCATAGGTGAAGGGTTCGATTCTCACCTACTCGATTTTTTGTTTATAACCCTTTTTGCCACTTTCGTTTACGGAAAAATTCTATAAAAATATCCATAAATTTGGAATAAATTCTAAGATACTTCTAAAATTAGTTTCGAGAATTTTCGGGCGTTACAGTGTGCTAGCTTCTATGCCCCTATATTTGCTACATGTGATCCTTCCCCCATTGTCTATTCTTCACAGTTGGGAGATGATTTTTGCTAAGTTCTTTTGGGGCTCCACGGAGAATAATAAAAACGTCCATTGGGTGGCATGGGCAGATATCGGTAAGCATAAAATAGAAGGAGGATTAGGATTATGGAAGCTTGCAGATATTAATCTTGCAATGGCGGTTAAGCTATGGTTTAGATTCAGAGAGCAAAATACCCTTTGGGCTACATATCTTTCTAATTTTTACTGTGGTTTGTCACATCTGGTTATTGTTGACTTAAAGAAAAATTCTTCTCCTTGTTGGCGTAGGCTTATCAAAGTACGAAATTTGGCTGAACAAAATATTGGTTGGATTCTGGTAAATGGAAAAATTAATTTCTGGTTTGATACTTGGTTAGATGAAGGACCTCTTTTTAAATCTAGTGTATCGATTGTTAATAATGGATTAAGGGTTGAAGAACTTATAGATGGCATACATTGGAGAATGGATGAAATTGGTAGATTACTCCCGGTTAAAACTGCGAAAATGGTAGCTGATACTCCTTGTCAACTAGTAGGTGATCAAATTATTTGGAAACCTTCTCTAGACGGTGGTTTCTCCTTAAAATTGGCTTGGAATAACATCCGACAAGTACAAAAAAGGGACCCCATAAACTATGCAATATGGAGCGGGTTACTAAAACCGAGTATCTCTATTTTTGCGTGGAGATTTCTGAAGAGGAAACATCCTATAGACACTATTTTACAACATCGAGGTATTACTCTAGTCTCTAAATGTCAATGTTGTAGCTCATTAGAGACTTGGAATCATCTATTTTTTGAAGGTCCAATTGCTAAAGAAGTATGGTCTTATTTTGCTAATTTGTTCTGTGTTAATCGGTTTTCAATTTTGGAAGAATGGAGGATGGGGTCTGAATGGTTACACGGAGGTCATATTAAAGAGGTGATGTAATTTCTTATTGTATGGTTCTTATGGTCAGCTAGGAATGAGGCCAAGCATGAAGAAGTTAAGCAGGAGGTCCTGATCATCAAAAGAAAGATAATTCAATATTGTTGGTTGGGGGAGGCTGCAGGCAATATCAAAAATAAACATAGGAAAGGTTTTACCTCGATTGCTAAAGTTTGGGGGCTGGATATCAAGACAAAAGCTAGAAAATTTATTATAATGGTGCGCTGGTTTCGGCCAAAATTTGAAGGTTATAAACTAAATACGGATGGATGTTCGAAAGGGAACCCGGGGGAGGCTTCGTTTGGGGCCATAATCCGAGATCATGATGGGCAGTTCATAATGGCAAAACATGGTACTTTGGGTTTTTCTTCAAATATTAAAGCTGAGCTCCATGCAATTTTAATTGGGTTAGAACTATGTATAGCTAATAATCTTCTTCCGATTTGGTTAGAATCAGATTCCCTGGTGGCCTTGAGGTTAATTCAATCTTCCTCAATATGTTGGGAATATAGAAAGACTGTCCTGAAAATCAGATTATTGGTGAAGAAGTATCTAGTGGTTTATTCACATGTATATAGAAAAGCAAATGCGGCTGCGGATTATTTGGCTAATTTAGCTTTTAAGTTGCAAGATGAGAAAGTGCTATTCAAACAAGATATTGACAAGAATCTAAATGGTATTTGTAAGATGGATAGGATGAGTTTTCCTTATGTTAAGATGGTCCGAAAATTATTGTAACAAGTAAAAACATTAAAATGGAGGGTTCTTTTTATTCACTTCCATTTGCCATGGTAAAATTGGTCAATATTCTGGCTTACTTTTGATTCCTCTGGCATAATCAGATTTATAAAACTGATCAGATTATGGGGTGGTGATAATTTGAAAGGTTTTTTAGGGAGTTATGATCAATCTTTCAGACTGGTTTTCAAGGTTTAAATTAAGACCACTGTCTTTTCTGAATATTCAATAGCCGGCTGAATTGTTCTATAACTGACAGGATATTGCCATTTCTGAATATAATACTTCTTACTCTTTATAATGCCGGCTGAATGATTTTTGATAATGTTCTCGATTTCGAATTTGTTAATGACAGTGCTCTTGTTTGGCCCATGGGAATTGCTTCTTGATTATCTGCGCCTATAGGATTGTCTATAGATACTATATCTGTTGAAGGAGTTTCATTCTGAAATTATAATGAAGAGAAAAAAGATGGTATCCACACTGAAGGCTAAATGCTCCGGTTTTCTAGAACTTGCACTGAGTATCAGTATACTTATAGGGTTGCCGAAAGGCACTATGATTGGTTGTAGTTTGCATATGCTAAAAATGTAGAGCATAATAGTCCAAATTTTAGATCATTAATCTGACTGGCTTTGCGTGGCTGAAGGTTGCTTTTACGGAAATTACTCCCTGACTGAATCTGAATAAAGTAACTTGGCTAACTTTTGATGCATAAAGGCTATGATATGGGCTTTTAAAAATGGTGTCAATAAAATTGGAAGCTCCCCTATGGCACAAAGTCTTACGATTAAAAGGGGTTGTCATAGTATCTGAAGGCCCATTTTAATCATAAAAGGAAATGAAATTTTATTCTCAGCTGAAGGCTGATCGTATCTGATTGCTTTATCTAAAATTTGGTATCTGGTTATTTTATCTGATTGTCTCTATTTGAAATCGGTAGATAGTATCTGGAAGCTGTAGATAGTATCTGATAGATTTATGCTTGACTGAAGGATGCTCGTTGTCTAATGGCTTTATTTTGGAAAACTGAAATTACCTGATTGAATCTGTTTTTATAAGGATTGGCTGATTTCTGACTGTAATGGTTGCGGTCAGCCCTGTGATAACTGGCTGAGCATCTTAATGTTTGGAGGTATTATTTCTGAAATCTGGTTTGCTGAGTGCATCATTTTTATCACAATAGGAAACTGATAGTTGAGATTTTGGTTGATGACTGATATTCTTGTTTTTGAATTCTGAAATGCAAATGCTGGGATAAATCTTGTGCCAAATTCTGATACGCAGATGGTATCAGAATTAAGACGGTTGGCTTCTGACATATGAAAGGCTTTTAGAAGGCTTTTGGATGGTTTTTTATATGATTCTGGATATGCAAGGTGGGTAATCCTTCAAATGATCAGAACATTATGGGTTATCTTTAAAAGATTAGTTTAAGGTGGAACTCTACGATTGGGGATGAAATCAATACAAGATGGTTGGTTTGTATGAAAATACTTATATTCAAGCTTTTATCGAGTTCTTAAAATGTAAATCAATTGTTCTCTCTGTAATTCTATATTAGAAGGTCAGGTTTGGCCTCCCATCTAATATGGGCTTTCCTTCTTCTTGAAATAAGATCCATTCTGTTTTCAAAAAAAAAAGATCACTTAACTTGACTAACCCTAGTGAAAGTTACTGTTTATAATAGTTAGTAAGTAGCTAACTGGGTTAGACAGGACCCAAAAGAGAAAATTTAAATTGATTTGGTCCAATTTATACTTAGAGTTAGTTCAGTACAACACCTTACTTTTATTACTCATTTTTCATGCTATATTTTTTGATATATAGCAAAGGGGGAGAGATTGGAAAGGAGAGAAAAGAAAGTTTTAAAATTTTTTAATACTTTTTATCTCCTTTTTCAAAAAGTAAAGTAATTCAAAATCACTTTGGAAAAATTTTCTAAGTGTTATAAAATTCAAAATTTTGCTTGAAAATTTTTCTAAGTATTACAAATGCTTGAAAATCTTCTAAATGTTAAAACTTCAAAATCAGTTTAGAAAATTTTCTAAAGTGCAAAAACAAAAGTGTTTAGAAAATTCTTTTAAGTACTTGTTTTCAAAATTCTTTTAAGTACTTAACTTAAAATTGTTTTCAAAGTATTCTAAGTACTTACTCTAAATTTTTTTTCCTGGTACAAAATTTTCTATGTGTTTCAAAATTCCCTTAAAAATTTCTAAGTGCTAAAGCTAAACATGTTGGAAAATTTTCTAAGTGCCCAACTCAAAATTTTTTTGAAAATTTTTCTAACTTAAAAATCTTGTTTTGAAAATCTTCTAAGTAGTGAAAACCTGAAAAACTTTTCAATTTTAGAAACAAAGACTTGGAAACTTTTTCAAAAAAAACCCCACGAATGTTTGAAAAACTCAGGGGGAGATTTCTTCCAGGGGGAGGAAATTAAAACTGGTACTTTACTTAATTGTTGTTTAACTTAACTTTTTAAACCGGGTTGCCATAAATCAAAAAGGGGGAGATTGTTGGTGTAGGTAGCACCTAAGTCAAACCTGGGTTTTGATAATGGAAAAGGGTTCAGAGTTAAGATGTTATTGTGTTCTAATGTTGTTCACTGAGTGTGCAGGAAGAAGTCCTGGTCGAGGACTGGGCAAGAAGTCCTGGCAAAGGGCTGGGCAAAGAAGTCCTGGTTAAGGATTGGGAAAGAAGACCTGACCGGACGTCGGGCAAAGAAGTCCTGGTCGAGGACTGGGAACGAAGACCTGACCAGAAGATGGGCACGAAGACCTGGTCAGGTGGATTGGGCAAAAGTCCAACCGGAGGAGTCGGTTGGCAAAAGATAAACTCTCCTGAGAGGAGTAGGTGAGGACGCGTTCCCCGTTGAGGGAACAGTAGGCGTCGGTTCGACCTAGGGTTCCATTTGGGAGACCCGAATTCAGAACCAAGATAGCTACGCCTATAATTATTACTTACTATGTTTTTGGGACTAACCTTAGTTGCAGGGGCGAAGGACTGATCGTCTGCAAGTGAAGGTTCATCACTGGGCCTAGGCGCCCGAATGAAGTCAGGCACCCGTAAGGATACAGGCGCCCAAGAGTGAAGGCAAATCCCAAATCATAGCTGCAAAGCCACTGAACCAATGCGGATCAGGCGCCCGTGAGGTCACGGGCGCCCCCATCAGCTCAGGCGCCCAAGTGGGGAGGATAAGCGCTGACCGAGCCCGCAGATAAGGTTTCCAGGATCGAAGAGCATGTGTCAGGTGCCCCCAACCTATTAGGCGCCCGATAAAGCACTATAAAAGGGGCTCGACCCCAAGGCTTCAAGGACACAGTTTTCTAATGCTTCAAAGATTTTCGTTCAAGCGCTACGCCCCAGCAAACTCCGACTTCAAGATTCCAACGTCGACGACATCCCTCTGCTCTGAAATACGATCCACATCGGGCGTCGGTAACGAAAAGTGTAACTAGTTTTCATTTCTTGCAATATTCCTGTACTCAACTTGTAAACTGTTTTGCGCGATTATAGTATTGCCTAAAGTAAACGGTCAAGGACCGTGGGCCTTGGAGTAGGAGCCGACCGTGATTCCGAACCAAGTAAAAATCCTTGTGTTCTTGCGTGCATTAAATTATTTCCGCTGCGTTTTCGCTCTTTATTCTATCCGAAAAGTTTTAACGATATTCACCCCCCCCTCTCTATCGTTTTTCTCGATCCAACAGTAGATACCTATCTCACAAAACACGCATTCGATATAAAACATGTTTATGCTCACTTTAAAATATATGTAACTGAAAATGCTATTCTTTAACATGAAAAATGCTCATGAATACATTTGTAACAATTGCTTGCATTTGAAAACTTTGCTTGAACTGAAAATGCTTAATTTGCTTGAAATAAATACTTGCTATGGAAAACTTGAAACTTATACTCTTATACTTCATATACTTCAAAATAATAAACATCCTCTTTTAGGCCCGGCATAGTACCAATGCGCGCATCCCTAATAGGTTTCGGGGTAGCTAGCCACCAAACCCTAATAGAGCGTCTACCAGCTTACCTAGTTTTAAGGGTCTTGTGCCCGGTACATGCCACTTTAAAGTAATATACTTAACTTGTACTCATGCTTATACATAACATGCTTAAACTTAGCACATATCTTGTACATAGAAAGTAGGGTTCCCAAAACTTGCTTTTGGGACATCTTAAAGCCTAGGTCTTGTACTAATCAATGCACCCTGCGTGCTATAATCCCAAAATTTACTTTTGGGTAAATCAAGACCTCGTTTTTCACCCCATTCTTCCATCGAACACCTTGCGTGCCAAAATCTCAAAACTTGCTTTTGGGCAAATCAAGACCTTGGTCTTGCTATACTAAGATCACATCATCCAAAGACTTAGAATCATGTTTAGAATAACATGAAAACTACTTTTATTGTAGGTGAGTGATCTACTTACATCCTTGTGCTTCTAAACTTACTACACAGCGTAGAATCTTCTTCCTTGCATGATCTTCCAACCCTTGGCCTTAGGAGAGAACCCTAGTTTCCTCATGGTAAGAAACCCTAACTCTCCTCTCTTGTTTTTCGTAGGGAAGAAGAAGGAGGAGGTTTTCTCTCCTTTCCATCATTTATATATTAAGTGGAAGTTAAACTATCTCCCATCAAGGATGTTTACTATTACTTATCTAATATCGGTTCCATATTTTAATGAGATGATTACTATCCCTAGTGGAAATTTGAAATGAATTTGAACCGCGGGTTGTGAGTTCGAGCCCTCGCTCCGACCCCTTGAAAAGAAATTTTAGTTTCTTTTTCTTTATTTTGAAATTTTTTTGAAAAATTCAGGTGTTACATCCAGACCATTTTTGCGTCATCTGTGAGAACATATTCTAACCAGAAGCTGCTAACCCAATGGCGAGCATCGGCAACCCTGCGACTGTGGTTCTTACACGCGAGGAACTAGATCAACTTGTAGCATTAGCGGTACGAGAGGCACTGGAATAGTATCAAATTCAGCAAGCAACCTCTGTTTCGGTGGGAAGGCATCGAGCCTCACCATCACCATCGAAGGCACGCTCGGAGGCAACCCAGGGACGTCAGCGAGATGCTATGGACGCGTTACAAAAGGTGCATTCATTAGCTTCGAGCACGCCTCCACCCGCCATTAGGAGGGCAGGGAGAACCCATGTTCAGGCTCTTCTTGACTATGAGTCGACTCCTTTTACTTGGGTGATTGTCGAAGACCCTATGCCTCGATATTTTCGACCTCCTTCAATTGGGGAGTATAACGACTCCTCAGATCTCGAAGATCACTTATGCAAGTTCGAAAACGCTGATTTACTGCACCAATACAGGATAGGGTCAAGTGTAGAGTGTTCAAACACCCTCTTGAGAGTTGCGCAATGTTGATTCAAAAGGCTCGTAATGCCTGTGTTAGCTCTTTTGGAGAGTTTCGAACAGTTTTTCTGCACCACTTTGCAAGTAATCGGCGGTACCACAAGACTACTCTCAACCTATTCGCTTTGAAGCAGAAGAACAAAGAGACATTAAAGGACTACATTCAACGCTTCAACTAAGTGGCCCAAGATGTGCCCATGGCTACCTTTGAGATCCTGGTGAGTGCATTCATGCAAGGTTTAGCAGAAAATGAGTTTTTTCAATCGTTAGTGAAGAAGCCACCGATCAGCTTCGACGACTTGCTGGGTTAGCCGGTCAAACACGTTAAAGTGGAGGAGGATCAATATGTCCGACGGAAAGAATCAGGAAGGACCCAAATGCATAACGTTGTCATACCTGAATGGAAAGCTCCTCCATCTCCCACCCGGGCAAAAGATGGACAATCCAGTTGGGATCAACATTGGGATCGTCGAGGAGAGAAGGCAGTCCAAACCATCGAAATGGAGTCCCCTCTTGAGTTGGATGCGCCTAATGGCAAGAGGTACTGTTCATATCATCATTCTTACACGCATTCCACGGAAGAATGTTATTCCCTCCATCGAGCTCAGAAGGATGGCGTTGGTAGTCCTCATAAAGCAAGATCCTCCCTGAAGGCTCGTAGTCGATCACCTCGGGCTAGTCGGTCAAAGGAAAGGGAGCATCGGCAAGGACTCGCTCTCTCTCAAGGAGGAAATCATCTAAGCAGAGAGCATCTTCCCCTAGAAGGACACCATCGCCCACTTGGGATCCGGCCAAGGGAAAAGCCCCCTCTCGGGGTATGCCAAGAGGAACTTTAGGTATAATTTCAGAGGGGCCAACTAACGGAGACTCTAACCAAGGTCGGAAGTCACGTGTACGCCGTTTTAAGAACTACTCGATAGAACTAATCGGGCATAGCACACTGGTCCAATCATCTCCTTTGGGCCAGAGGACTTGGAAGGAGTAGAAGCTCTGCACGAAGACACCCTAATAATCGAAGCTATGGTAGCCAAATATGTTGTTAAATGGGTCTTTATTGATACAGGTAACTCCGTCAATATTATTTTCAAGGCTGGCCTAGACCAGATGCAGATCGAGAAGGATGAGCTCTCACCCATCGCAACCACATTGTTTGGCTTTATGGGGCACCGAGTACAGTCGCTAGGGAACATGTACCTCTCACTATCGCTCAGAGATAAAACATTGGCAAGAACTAAAAAAACTTCGTTCCTCGTGATTGACTTGGCTTCTTCTTACAATGTGATCCTCGGTCGGCCAACATTATGTCTATTTCAAGTAGTGGTATCTGACTACCATCAGAAGATCAAGTTTCCATTTAGGAGACCAGGTCAAGGAAGTCCGACGATACAAACAGGCAGCTCGGAGGTGTTATGTCGACGAGATACAAACTGACACTTATAAGAGCGGGAAGGTGCAGGAATCACTCTAGATCGAGTTGACTGACCCCCGAAACTCTAATGAGGCTAAATAAGAAAGGAAGGAGAAGTAGGAAGAGGTACAAATTCACCTGCACTAGATGGATGGGGTCACCAAGATCTCAACTGACTTGCCTACCGAGCAGACGAAGATGCTAGTGCATTGTCTTGCCGGCCATTATGATGTGTTTGCCTTCTGAACTGAGGAAATCAAGAGGGTGCCTCTAGCTCTGATGACTCACCACTTGAATGCACTGTCCGAGTTTTGCCCGGTCAAGCAAAAATGGAGACATTTTGCACTAGATCAAAATCAGATTATTCGAGAAGAGATTGGTAAGTTGTTGTGGGTCGGGCACATCAGAGAGGTTCAATTCCTAACCTGGCTCACTAATGTAGTGTTGGTCCCATGCCGGGGGTAAATAGTGGGCATGTATCAATTTTTGGGATTTGAATAAAGCATGCCCTAAAGACTGCTACCTATGGCCTCGGATAGATTAAATGGTTGATTCCATATCGGGTTGTGATTTTATATGCATGTTGGATACTTATCAAGGATATCGCTAAGTACCTCTCGCCCGGGAAGATGAAGAAAAGGTTAGCTCCGTCACCTCGAATGACACTTATTGTCATAACATTATGCCATTCAGGTTAAAGAATGCTAGAGCTACCTACCATTGAATGATGGACAAGATGTTTCGACACCAGATCGGAAGGAACATTGAAGTTTATGTAGATGATATCTTGGTCAAGATCGAATAAGGTAAAGACTTAATAACAGATTTGGAAGAAATATTTAGCACGTTGTGGGCTAATTGAATTATGTAGATCGTTAGGAACATTAAAGTTTACATAGATGATATCTTCCTTTCTTCAAGGTCCTAAGAAAAGCAACAAAGTTTGAATGGAATGATGGATGTAATTAGAGATGTAGTAGGCGTCTACTATAGAAGTCCGGCTCGGGGTTCTTGGGAAGGAGTTTAATGCATACCTTTGAGCGTCCCGATTGCTTACCGACTCTCCGATGTTCTTGAGTTTCGTAATTAGCTCCTTAAGTTTAGCATGTAGTTGACCTACTTGTAAGTCAACCAATTTAAGTTAGGTCCTGGTGTGTTTAATCCCTATGTCTAAGTGTACAGGAACTTAGGAGCGTAGGAAGTCGAGCGGAAGACGCAACGGTCGAGAAGGATGACATTGAAAGGGAGCCGACGGGCTTGGTGCATCCAAGGAATGCGGAGGTCTGCGAAAGAGTACACTGGTGGAGCGAGAAGGACGCGCACGGTGTCTGATGGACAAGAAGCCGGGAGGAAGGACGCTCGAGGGGAGAATGACCAGAATCAGGTTTGGGTGAGCCTAACTCCTGTTAGCCAGAAATCACCCAAGAAGGTGAATCAAGTTAAGCCGGAGACTGGTCAGCATCACCTGACCAAGAGGACTGCTGGGCGCCTGTAAGCTCATGGGCGCCTGACCACTAGGCGCCCGAGCACTCAGGCGCTTGTGTGCTATTAGGCCCCCAAGAAAGCTATATCTAGCCGTTTACGACCATTGCCTTTGGATAAAGCTTCGGACCACGTGTCAGGCGCCCAAGACCTCTCAGGCGCCCTGTAACTGCCTATCAGCAAACTGATAGTTTTCACCAGGGCTATAAATAGACCCCTGAAGCTTAGTTTTAATATCCATCACATTCTAAGCAATAGCAAACTAGTTCGTTGTATTATTTTCTTCTTTTTTCTGAGCTTTCCATGTATAAGATGCTTCTCCACCCAAAGGAGATATATTCAAGAGAATCGAGCTATATTCATCATTGGATTAGCAACCTCCCCGGTTGCAAATCAAGTAAATCTGATTGCCTCTTTCTTTCAGTTTGCTTTATTTATTTTATGTTTATCATTTCTGCTTGGACTAACAAATATCTTTGTCAAAGTTAGACAAAAGATTTATTTTATTTTTCAAGGGCAATTCACCCTCCTCTTGCGGACCCTCGGTCCAACACTACTGACTCTCCTTCTTCCAGTCGGAGGTTGCTGAGCTAATTCTTAAGTAGGTCTCTTTTTGCTAGTTTGGCTTCGGAGGTACCTTCGTGAAGTTCAAGGAACTTTTTCCAAAGATCCTTTGTAGATCGGTAGTTCCCAATTCGATTGACTTCTTGTGCAGGTAGTACAGTCAACAGATGGAATTCTGCATTCCCGTTCACCACAAAGTCAGCCTGCTCCTTTGTCCATAGGCATTCATCTTTGGGTTTGTTGTTGGCGTCCTTGGGAGCTACAAATTTTTTTTCATAATTAAAAATAAATCAAAATCAAGTTTAAAGAATACCTTCATCTTGCGCTTCCAACTCACGAATTCCCTCTCAAATATTGGCGGATTGATAACTGGTCCGACCATTTTGTTGATTACTTCAGATGGTGGTTAGTCCTTCTGGACCATCCTAGCTCTGATACCAATTGAACGTGATCGTTGGTCTGCAAGAGGGAGGTGAATTGCCCTTGAAAATTAAAATCTATCTTTTGTTTATCTTAAATAAAGATGTTAGTTAGTTCAAGCAATAATAAATAACATAAAAAAACAATACTGAAAAGAAAGAGACGAATAGATTTTACTTGGTTTGCAACTGGGTAGGTTGCTAATCTAAGGTAGAATGTAGCTCAATTCTCTTGAATAAACTCCTTTGGGCGGAGAAGCCTCTTATACAATAAAAGCTCAAAAAAATAGTGGAAAATTATAAAGAATTCGTTTGCAGTGAATTAGTGATTTGGAATTGAGCTCTGAGGGCCTATTTATTGTCTCGGTCAACTCTATCCGAATGTTGACGTGTCACTACAGGGGCGCCCGAGTAGTTCAGGGTGTCTGATATGTGGCTTGTGCGTTACCCGATACACAACGTTCGCAAATGACTAGCTGGCAGATAAAACTTACTCTCGGGTGCCTGTATGCACTCGGGCGCCCGTGAATGAGGGTGCCCCTCAGGCACCCCTATTCATGGGCGCCCGAGTGCTCTCAAGTGCACGAGTGACTTTTGGTCAGTAACTTGCTGACCAGTCTCCAGCGAGTCTTCTTGGGTAATTTCCGGGTCATCCAGAGTCGGGCTCACCTGAACCCTCCTCCGGCCTTCTCCTCAAGCGAGCTTCCTCCCGGCTTTTAGTCCCTCGGACATCGCACACATCCTTCTCGCTCCACCAGCGTACTCTTTCGCAGACCTCCGCATCCCTCGGATGCACCAAGCCCGTTGGATCCCTTCCAATGCCATCCTTCTCGACTGCTGCGTCTTTCGCTTGACTTCCCGTACTCCTAAGTGTAGGATCGGTGCCTTCGATAGGGGGGTGAATATCGAACGTTAAAATCTTTCGTGGAAATCTTCATAAAACTTTTGATCTATTCAGAGTGTTACTGCAGCGGAAAATAAAATAGAAAAAGAAAAACAATACACAAGGACACAGCGGGATTTATTTACTTGGTTCCCAACCCCCCAGGGTTAGTACGTCCAAGGCCTATGTACTCGGCGTGAGTCCACTATTGGTCTCCTTTCCGGAATTTTCGGAGGTGGAGAAACCCCGTCTTACAGTGCAATAGTACAATCAAAAGTATAGGAAATTAAGTATAGACTATTAAATGCAAACCGAACAAAACAAAGTTGACGCTCGGCCGATCTGGACCTCCAAAGTGCCGCGCACTTCCTCCTGGAGCCTCCCGGTCGTAGAGCCTCGTCTTTAGCGTGTTGTCGTCGGTCAGAATGCTCAGAATCACTTTCAGCAGTTGTGTTTGAAGCAGAGGGGTCGAAGCCCCTTATATAGGCTTCATACGGGCGCCCTGGACGTCGGGGGCACCCCGATATACCCGGTCAAACCTTATCCCCGCGTCGACCTCTCCGCAGCTAATAAAACCCTTGACCAGGGCGCCCTCATGAGGGCTTATCTGTGTTTCGAACTCGAAACTGCAAATACAGCTTTGAACCCGGGCACCCCGGACGCTTCAGGCGCCCCGCTTGACACCTATTCTGCCTTCAACACTTTACTGCCACTTTTTCTTCTTTAGCTTGGGTACCCCCATCATTGGGGGTGCCCTGGATGCATGGGGGCGCCCCCACTGCTGGGGGCGCCCTACTTCAAGGCCTCCAGCGCCTGCTTTGTCTTCCAATCTTGGTACCTACAAGATACACAACCACAAAGCACATATACATATAATATTAACCTTAAGGACTTGGTTCGGACTTCGGATCTCCACGAAACCCTAGGTCGAACTGGCACAAGTTCCCATCCCTGAGAACTCGCCTTTCACCTACTCCTTTCAGGAGACGATTGCCACCCAGTCCTTCGGGTGGACTTTTGCTTAGCTTCCGATACTTCCGGACCTCGAGACGCTCAAACCCTGACCCATCTCTACTCCTGTCCTTAGTCATCTCTTAGCTAAGTTGCTCAGTCCCTTGGGCCAAGACTTCATTCCCTAGCAGTCCTTCGCCAGGTGCCTAACAGCCCTTCGCTAGGTCTTCGTTACCAAGCAGTCCTTCGCCTGGTGCCTAGCAATCCTTCGCCAGGTCTTCAGTACCAAGCAGTCCTTCGCTTGGTGCCTAGCAGTCCTTCGCTAGGTCTTAGACTCCTAGTAGCCCTTCGCTAGGTGCCCAGCAGCCCGTCGCCAGGTCATAGGGTTTCGATGCCTAGCAGCCCTTCGCTAGGTGCCCAGCAGCCCTTCGCTAGGTCTTAGAGTTTCGATGCCTAGATTAACTAGGACTTTTCTTCAACTTAGGTTACTTCTCCTTTGCTCCCCATTGTCTGTTCAATGTATCACTGACTTAAGTATATTGTCAAACATTAAAACACTTAAAGAAGAACATCATTGATGCAACTTGCACCAACAATCTCCCCCTTTTTGATGTTTGACAATAACTTAAGTTAGATTGGTTGAAGGGGCTAACTTACTATACTTGGGATAAAACAAACCAAAAAAATGATATAAGTTTTGAAACTATATTTTTGATATTTGGGAGAAAATTTTCCTAACTTAAGCACACCTCTCCCCCTTTGTCATACATCAAAAAACTTTAAGAAAATACTTGCACCAACAATGAACACTTTTAGTTCTTTTTGAAAATACTTAGTGCAAAATTTTTGAAAGCATTGCATTTTGAATGATATATTGCATTTTTTTTAAAAATGCATAATTTTGAAAAAAGATGCTATGTACTTTTGAATGATTATGTAATTTTTGAAAAATATAAGTACCTTTGAAAAATGTATTGAATTTTTTAAAAAATTAAGTACTTTTGGAAAATGCATAATTTTTGAAAGAATGCTATTTTGGAAAATATAAATATTATGCATATTTTGTAAGTACTAACTATTTTTGAAAAAGATGAGACTTTGAAAAATAAAAGTAATTTTTGAAACATAATATTTTACTTGACTAGGTTTCTTTTCTAGTCTGACACAATCCTAGGAAACCTTGTTAACCACAAGGATATTTTTCTAAGTGTCCTGGAAATTCTTCAAACTCAAGTAAATATTAACAGAATTTTGCCAAATGAAATGATAGTACCTTTGAAAATATATGTTAGTGGATTTTGAAAAATGTGTGAACTTTTGAAGACCCAATATTTTACTTGACTTGGTTTATCTTCCAGTCTGACACCATCCTGGGAAACCTTGTTGACTACAAGGATATTTCCTAAATGTCCTGGAAATTCTCCAACCCAAGTAAACATTATTTCAAAAATAATTTCATAAGTCACACAAATTCTAACAAATAGAATAATAGTATTTTGAAAGACTTAGATTTTTAGCAAGATTTTGAAGATATGAAAACATGTTATTAAATAATTCTTTTAATTTGACCTCCCCCTAAACTTGACTTAGTCCTGGGAAGTTTGTTGACCACAAGTACTCTTCCTCTGAGTCTTAAAGTTTGATTCAGATTAAAAAGAAATATTTAACAAAAAAAATAAATAATTACCAAAAAAAACTTTTCTGAAATTCTTCTTTTGACTCAGACTCCCCCTAAATTTGACACATCCTAGGAGTCCTTGAAGATCATGAAGTGGACCTTTCCTCTGTGTTTTTAGGGTTTATCAAAGTCAAAGAAACAGGTAAATTTTTGAACATATAATTTTTACAACATAAACCCTTTTTGAAAACACAAGTAATAATGATTTAAAGCACAGTTTTCGAAAAGTATTTTTCAAATGATCGTAATGTTTAAAGTGCAGTTTTTGAAAACCATTTCAAAAAAATGAAAAGCACTCCCCCTGTACCCGATACCGTTTGACTCTATCTAAGTGCCTTAAGGAACTTTAGCGTTGTCCTAAGAGGCTTGTGTCTAATTGTGTGAGTCAAACACTTTTCAAAAAAATATAATTTTTGAAAGCATATAATGTATTGGCAATCAAACAAGCATGAAATCCATACAAACATTATTATGTTGAAGCATTATTTTGGAAATGTATTTTTAGAAAAATATTCTAGCAATTTTGAAAGACAATTTTGAAACATACTTATCAATTCATTAGTCCTTAACATCTCACCCATTCTAGATGTATCAATACAGCAAGCATGGTTGCCTTATAGGTGTATTGTGAGATGCTTGAATCATTTTTCTTAATTTATTATTAACTCTAAGATTTAATTGAAGCTTGTGTTAGATTTGAATTTGACAAGAAGTAACTTGAATTTGAATTTCAAAAATTGGCTTCCAGGTCTTGGCGAGGCACTAGGCCTTCTTTGGCCGTAGCCTTATTGGATCATCAACCCTTTCCTTGACAAAGCCTTTTTATGAAATTTCATTTTCAAAATTACTTTTTGAAAAATTCTGGTCTAACTAGTTTGGGTCTTGGATCGGTAGCTTCGGCTAGTTTCACCAATCTAAAGAGACCAAGTAGAGTATACTTGGCCTTATTAGTAGAGGCTTCCCAACATACTATCATCTCACCGCCACCCAATACTATGTTGTTCAGGTTTCAATTATTCTTTTTCCTATAGCCGTTCTAATATATGCATAAAATTTAAACATGAATGACATGTCATATATTTAAAAGAAATAGCAAATGCATGACATGGCAATTATGCATGATTCAAACAAGTCCAATCATTTTATTTAAGTTTCTAATGATGTATCAAATTCCCGATTTGATACATGTCGTGTGAACCTACGAATATGTCAACCCACTCTGACATATTTAATGTTGTTAATTTTAATTATTATAGTTTGGGTAAAATTTTATTTTAGTATAAGTTTAACTTGTTTAACGATTAGTTAGAGATTATATTGATTAAGGATTAATTGATGTTGAATTATTGAAATTGAATTAATTAAGATTAAATTATTAATTAATTGAATTAATTTGAATTATGTAAGATTAACATTAATTAAGATTTAATTTGAATTGAATTTAGATTTAATTTAAATTTAATTTAGATCTAATTTATTTATTTGATTTAAATTGAATTATTTGAGTTAATTCGAATTTAATTGAATTTGTTTGAATTGATTGAATTAATTTGAATTTTATTAAATTTATTTAAATTAATTGAATTAATTTGAATTTAAGTTAATTTGAATTTAATTTAGATTTAATTTGAATTTAATTAAGATTTAATTTAAATTTGAATTTAATTTGATTTGATTTTAATTTAATTTGAATTTAATTTAATTTGAATTTAATCTAATTTGAATTTAATTTAATTTGAATTTAATTTAATTTGAATTTAATTTAATTTGAATTTTATTTAATTTAATTTGAATTTAATTTGATTTGATTTTAATTTAATTTGAATTTAATTTAATTTGAATTTAATCTAATTTGAATCTAATTTAATTTGAATTTAATTAAGATTTATTGATAAGGTTATAATGATTTATTAATAGTTGAGGATTTAAATTCATCATTTTCATTATTTCAAAAATTTCTTCATCATCTTTATCTATCTTTTTAAATTTTTCTAACAATTCGGATTTATTTGAACCTTTGTAATTTTTATTGACTATGACCCTAATCTTAGATAGTTCCATATCCTCCTCAGGATTAGATCTTTTAATATCCTCACAGTAGGTGGAGTAAAATGAGCCACTAGTTAAAGTTTTGTAATAACTTTCAAGATTATCTATAATTAAGTTATTATCTAGGTGAATTTTATCTTCAAGATTATCCTCAGAATTATCCTCAGACACATCTTCAATATTTTCAGGAAATTCAAAATTAATCTCTAGATTATCCTTAATATTTTCAGAATTAATTTCTGGATTATCTTTAAGATTTTTAGAATTAATTTATGGATTATCCTTAAGATTTTCAGAATTAATTTCTGGATCATCCTTAAGATTTTCAGAATTAATTTCTGGATTATCCTTAAGATTTTCAAAATTAATTTCTGGATCATCCTTAAGATTTTCAGAATTAATTTCTAGATTAAATTTATTTGAATTAAAATTATCAGAAGTATCATTATCAGAATTTATTTTAGAAATCACTATATTGATGTTCTGGATTAAATAGTTAATTTTGGATATTTCAGTCATATCTGTATTTTCTAATTTGACATGCAAAAAATTAATTTTACTATGCAGTAAATCTAATTTATCAGAAAAATTAACTAAATTATCACAAGGCAGTGCAGGAATTTGTAACATCTTTGGAACATAAATCTTGCGTACGTTCGCCAGACACTTGTTTTTGTAGTGTCCGTATTTCTTGCATTTGAAGCATCGTACGTGATCCTTATTTTTTCGGACTCCTGGCGCTAGTGTCTCCTTTGCCGCCGGTGGTGTAGATCGAGTCTTACGAGTAGGGCACTGATTTTTATAGTGCCCTCTCTCCCTGCATGTGAAGCACGTGATATGAAATTTAAAAACAGACATTTAAATAAAATATACATGATTCACCCCTGAGCTCCCCCTCAACTCCTGGCGTCGTTGCTCCGTCGGCGGTTAGTCCGGTGAAGAGCGGCTTAGCTCTGATACCAATTGTAGGATCGGTGCCTTCGATAGAAGGGGTGAATATCGAACGTTAAAATCTTTCGTGGAAATCTTCATAAAACTTTCGATCTATTCAGAGTGTTAGTGCAGCGGAAAATAAAATAGAAAAAGAAAAACAATATACAAGGACACAGCGGGATTTATTTACTTAGTTCCCAACCCCCCAGGGTCAGTACGTCCAAGGCCTATGTACTCGGCGTGAGTCCACTATTGGTTTTCTTTCCGAAATTTCCGGAGGCGGAGAAAACCTGTCTTACAGTGCAATAGTACAATCAAAAGTATAGGAAATTAAGTATAGACTATTAAATCCAAACCGAACAAAACAAAGTTGACGCTCGGCCGATCTGGACCTCCAAAGTGCCGCGCACTTTCTCCTGGAGCCTCCCGGTCGTAGAGCCTCATCTTTAGCGTGTTGTCGTCGGTCAGAATGCTCAGAATCACTTTCAGCAGTTGTGTTTGAAGCAGAGGGGTCGAAGCCTCTTATATAGGCTTCATACGGGCGCCCTAGACGTTGGGGGCGCCCCGATATACCCGGTCAAACCTTATCCCCACGTCGACCTCTCCGCAGCTAATAAAACCTTTGACCAGGGCGCCCCGGACCTCCTGGGCGCCCTCATGAGGGCTTATCTGTGTTTCGGACTCGAAACTGCAAATACAGCTTTGAACCCGGGCGCCCCGGACGCTTCGAGCGCCCCGCATGACACCTATTCTGCCTTCAACACTTTACTGCCACTTTTTCTTCTTTAGCTTGGGTGCCCCCATCATTGGGGGCGCCCTGGATGCATGGGGGTGCCCCCACTGCTGGGGGCGCCCTGCTTCAAGGCCTCCAGCGCCTGCTTTGTCTTACAATCTTGGTGCCTGCAAGATACACAACCACAAAGCACATATACATATAATATTAACCTTAAGGACATGGTTCGGACTTCGGATCTCCATGAAACCCTAGGTCAAACTGGCACAAGTTCCCATCCCCGAGAACTCACCTTTCACCTACTCCTTTCAGGAGACGATTGCCACCCAGTCCTTCGGGTGGACTTTTGCTTAGCTTCCGATACTTCCGGACCTCGAGACGCTCAAACCCTGACCCATCTCTACTCCTGTCCTTAGTCATCGCTCAGCTAAGTTGCTCAGTCCCTTGGGCCAAGACTTCATTCCCTAGCAGTCCTTCGCCAGGTGCCTAGCAGCCCTTCGCTAGGTCTTCGTTACCAAGTAGTCCTTCGCCTGGTGCCTAGCAATCCTTCGCCAGGTCTTCGGTACCAAGCAGTCCTTCGCTTGGTGCCTAGCAGTCCTTCGCTAGGTCTTAGACTCCTAGCAGCCCTTCGCTAGGTGCCCAGCAGCCCGTCGCCAGGTCTTAGGATTTCGATGCCTAGCAGCCCTTCGCTAGGTGCCCAGCAGCCCTTCGCCAGGTCTTAGGGTTTCGATGCCTAGATTAACTAGGACTTTTCTTCAACTTAGGTTACTTCTCCTTTGCTCCTCTTTGTCTGTTCAATGTATCACTGACTTAAGTATATTTTCAAACATTAAAACACTTAAAGAAGAACATCATTGATGCAACTTGCACCAACACTAAGTTCCTGCACACATGTATTAAAACACCACAGGACCTAACTTAACTCAGTTGACCACATTAAAACCTACTTGGGATACTTACAGACAGTCAACTTAAGAACTTTAGGTTTGATTGGGCCATGAAGTGAAAAAACCCTAAACTAGCTTGCTTGGAGTGCAAGAAGTAATGGAAAAACAAAGAGGTTAGAGGGATATTATACAACTTGAAGATCATGGTTACGCCACTCATCTAGGTGAAGGCATTGAGAGCCATTTTATGGGGAGGAATACCGAAATACCTAGATATCTCTTGCAAAAATGAGGGGATTGGAAACCTAAGTCCATATTCTACTTAGCCTAGGAAAAAGGTGTTAAATCCGACATGTTTATCCTGCTCCGGAGAATTTTCGGAGAAAAGTTGGGGTTTCTGAGATCCAAACTGAGGATAAAAAGGGGTTCGGGTTAAACTACATAGGTGTTTGAGGGGAGTTATGGAAAATAACTAAAGTTAAGGACGAAATTCTGATTTAAGGGGGTTGAGGGGCCTAAAAGCAAAAAGAATCGGCTTATATACCTTGACCTAATTCCCAATCGGTCGAACCACTCACGCCCGATCGCCTCACCCCTTCTCTCCTCTTCTCCTTCATCGATCGCCTCCTTCGCCTTCCACCTCTCCGGCGAACCCCACCCTCGGGAAATCTAGCAAGCATCTGAACACCGGTTCCTCCCTTCCGAAACCACCTCGCGAGCGTGAGTTAGGGAGTTCCCCCATCGTGATTTGAGTTGTCGATCCCAATCTGGGCGGAGTGCGCTGCAAGAGATGAGTGGAGTCTCTGTCGGCAATCTATTTGAGGTCAGGGATTGGTTATTCCACCTTGGTTTTGGAATGGGGGATGGTTCGGGAATTTGACATCCATCGAGAGTTTCATGCGTGGTTGCGTTTGTGAAAATTCCAGCTGCTCTTGGGTTTCTATGGGCAAGGTTGTGGCTTGTTGGATCGCGATCAGGAGGAGGAACCCTCTCTGGTGGAGCTCACTGGGTTTGCAGCCAGATTCTGCCAGTTCTGGAGCAAGGTGCGATGCCGACAGCTAACTAGGTAAGTTTTGAGCTGGATGAATTCTGGTTTCGATTTCGAAATTGGAATTTCTCGCTATTAACTCTTATCTCCTCTGATATGGGAAGAGTCAGTGGTGTATGGATGATTAGATAAGTGTAGTTGTGTTCCTGTGTTGGTAGAA
The DNA here is from genome assembly GCA_024364735.1 of Boesenbergia rotunda. Taxonomy (NCBI): domain Eukaryota; kingdom Viridiplantae; phylum Streptophyta; class Magnoliopsida; order Zingiberales; family Zingiberaceae; genus Boesenbergia; species Boesenbergia rotunda. Next base: position 102,774 of record JAGFNQ010003247.1, on the reverse strand, counting down.
TGTCACTGTGAGCTTCATGACATGGTGGAGTTCCTTCTATTTAAGTCTGACTTGCTTCCATTTTGGATTTGTGTGATGGTAGATTTGATTTCGAAAATTTAAAATTTGCAATTGGACTCAATTTCCTCATTTCCTTCCTACTGTGGTAATCTGCCATTGGAGCTGGGATAAGAGGTAAGCTGAGTGGTGTAGTTTGTTATGTTTATTTGCTATTAATTTTGTGATTAGTATTGGGCTCGATTAGAGTAGATTAGCTTGGATGGGTATTGGAATAGTTGTTGGTTGATCTCAAATGCTTACCTTGTTTACTTGGGCCTTTTCGATCCTATTGTCGTGAGTCCCAGCTTTAGAATAGGGAAGGAATGTATAGAGTGTAAAGGATTTAATTTGTGGTGCGGTGGAGTTAAGTGTAGCTAATATTCATTTAGATCCTGGCTGTGAGCTTGGTGATTGGAGTTAGATTAGGAGATGAAAGCTGATCTAACCATGTGAAGTGAAACATAACCCTAACTCTTAATTATGTGGGGTAATTGGGAAAACTTTTCATTTAATTAGAAGAGATTAAATGAAAAAGGAAATGATTGGGTTAACTCTTATATGGTTTAGGGATTTAATTAGCTAGTAATTATCTTTCTGAAAATAGCTAATTAAATATGATCTTGATATAGGGATCTGACTTGGATTTATCGTTGCGAATTATTGATGGGTGGTTCTTTTCTATTGTGATACGGATTTCTACTCTTTGGAGGCGGGTACTTCTTGCTTGTATTCTTTAGATTCACTTTATCTTTATGCATGACTAGTTGTTATTTATGCAGTAGGTTTTTATTGACCTTTATTTGCTACCATTTTGCTATCCTGCTTGATACTTATGCTTGACCTTGGGTATGATCTATATAGTCTCGTGCTGTGTTATCTGATTTCGTATAGCATTGGTATGAGCACGAATATGTAGATATTATTAGATCGTTTACGTCTTGCTTGAGGGGGGGGTGAATAGCAATTTTCAATTTCTTCTACCTACACGTTAGCAAGCGTAAGCGGAATAAACAAATACAAACAAAACAATGCTAACAGGTTACCGTTTACGTGGTTCGGAGATGATGCTCCTACTCCACGACTGTCCGTAAAGTGGACGATCCCTCGATCCTTTGGCGGATCACTCCCTGGATGCCCTCCGGCTAACCGTGTAGCTCCTTGTGGGTGGAGAAACCTCGCCATAATCACAAGCACACCTCTGAGTACAAAAGACTACTAACAAGACCTAACCAAGCTTATTTCGTCAAGAGTTTTCTGCTAAACCCAAGCCCCTTTAAATAGGTCTCAAAGCTGAAACTCACGCTACCAGTCGACTGCCCCCCCCCCCCTCAAATTCGACCATTACAAGCCAACGTTCAAATTTCTTCAGCCACTACCAGTCGACTTATCTTGCCGTGGGGTTTACCAGTCGACTGCCCACCTAGGTTTTTCTTCCCGAGTACATTTCTCTCCGCACTCGACCCATAGGATTTCCCCGAGTACATTCCCTCAGCACTCGTACCCTCATGACTCAGCCGGCTCCTTACTAGCAGCCTCGACTATTGCCTTTGTGCCCTCTTCATCTTTGGCTCTCGTCCCTCGGATGCACACAAGCCTCCAGCTTGCCTCCATGCCATCCTTCACGCATGCCTCGAAGTCCGCGCCCCTCGGCTCATCGTCCCTGCTATCCATAGTCCCTCAGGTGCACACACAAGCCCATGGCTTGTCTCCATGCCACCCTTCACCGTACCGAAGCCGTCCAGCTAAGTCAATATGTGTAAACCTGCAAACCTGCACACTCACATACACATATCAAATACACAAGGGTAAACCTAACTTAAAACCTTTGCCCAAACATCAAAACACATGGTCACTCCGGACCATATATTGCCTCAACAATCTCTCCCTTTTTGATGTTTGGCAATACGTTTAAGTTAGAGAAAATAAATAGCAATAATAAATAGCAACAACAATGTTAAACAAACATTTGGACTTACGTTGCCAAGGCTCCACCTTGGACTTACACCGCCAATGCATATGCAATGCAAACATGGATCCTATCACAAGGCATCCCACACCTAACCCTCCCAAAAATTAGGACTTCTACCAAAATGGGCTTTTTAAAACCTATCCCAAGGCTCCCCCTACATTGGACTTACAAAGGCTTTTTAAGAACCTCTCCAAGGTTCCCCTTACGCCAAGAATGGAGAAACCATGCTCCCCCTTTATCTAAGCTTCCCTTAAACCTAGGGTTTCTTGCAAAGACGTGTTTGGTTTCCCAAATTAAACTCAACACTTCTCCCCCTTTGCCATACATCAAAAAGATCCAACAATTTCCCCCTTATTGAACTCTTTAACCATTAAATGATTATAAACATAGTGTACTAACCCCCCCCCCCCACACACACACACAAGGTTCCACACTTATTTCACATCAATTGGACACTTTTCAGCTGCTGAACACCCAATGCAGCCTGTATCAGTCGACTGCCCTCGACTGGCACGCTGAAAAACCCAATTTCAGCTTTCTGAATCCAAATTCAGAAATGCGCTAGAAATTTCACAAATCTTCAAAAATTTTCAAATTTTGTGGAGAAGTTTGTTATATCCATACCTACTTGGGAAAAATACATTCAAAAATGTATCTATCACCATTCCCAAGTTTGACACAAAATTCAAAACTATCTAATTAGTTCAATGAAACCTTGACCTAAAGTCCTAGTTTTGGTTTCCTCTTGATGTCTTTGTACATACCAACCCACAATGCAACCCTAGCATTGATTAATATGGTATTCATACATAAAAAACTACCTTTCATTCTATATGCCCCCAATGTCATATTTCCATGCATGAAACACAAAATTATCGTGCCAAATCCCAAGAATTGAGACTCAAGTCTATCTCCAATTCTTTTGGCACACTCCATGATCCATCTAGACCTCTAGGAGCACACCTCCCGAGATCCATTCACCATATATCCCAAAAGTTCCTAGAGCTCCCCCTTGAGCTCTTAGCCCTGGCCACCTCCCTAGGTGACTCAACAACCACTAGGCCACACCGATGTACTTCTGGTGACTCTTGACCTACAAACCTAACATTCTTAACCTTAGACACCTTGTCCTTGGTTAAGTAATTCTTTTTACCTTTAAATGGCACCCCCTTGCCATTTTTGGACTTCTCCTTCTTGCCATAGTTATATGCTACCCTAGCATACTTCTTTCCATTGACATTGGAGACCTTAGATCGGTATCCCAACCCCGATCTATCATTGTTGGGTTTTAGGCTACCCAACATCATATCTAAACCCTTAGATCTAACCGTGAATCTTCCTAGGGTTTTCTCCAACTTATCAAGCCTTGCCCTCAAGGCTTGATTTTTCCTTTCTAGGCTTTCAACCCTAGAATCCACATGTCCACCTTGGACATCCCTAGACCTACTCACCTTTCTAGGCATATGTCTCCCCTTCTTGGGATTTTTATCTTGATCCTTAGGTCTAGCGGTCTTAGATTTATCATGATGCATGATTTTTCTAGGTTTTTGATCTACAATACAAATCATACTCCTATCATGATATTTAAATCCTAAGTTATGCATGGGTAAATAATTGACATTATTTTTAGCATGCATGGAGGAGCATAAGTTTGAATTGCATTTTAATTTAAAGTTAGGGATTACCTCCCTTACCCTTGTAGCTCCCCCTTGATGTGATCTCCTCTTCTTTTCTTCTTTCTCCCATCTTCTCAAATGCCCCAATTTCTTGAGCTCTCCTTTTTAGGACATTTGGTGTGATAGTGCCCTAGCTCTCCACATGTGAAACATCTAGTTTTCTTTCTTTTCTCTTGGGCTTCTCCATTCCTACAACCCATGTTAGATTTAAAAGAAATTGAAATAAGTTTAGAATTTACATCCTTTTTCCTACACTTTGGACACTTATCCTTATAGTGCCCCTTTTCATTGCACCTAAAGTATACGATGTGCTCTTTTGATTTAACTTTAGTGGAGATAGGAGCTTCTTCTTGCTCCGGTATTGATGAGGGTTTCTCCTCCCCCTCAATTCTTGAAGTGGAGACCTCTTCTTCTTCTCTTGAGGAAGTGGATGACTCTTCACTTGATTGTGTCACTCCACTTGATGAGATTGACAATTCTTTTCCTTGTTCTTCTTCTTGAACCATTTGACTTGTCTCTTTGGACTTTTCTACTATTTGAGCTCGGGTAGGGTTTTCATGAACTTCCTCCAACTTGTTCCACAACTCATGCACACTTTTATATTCCCCTACACCACTGAAAATATCATTAGGCAAAATATCAATTAATATCCTAATTACCTTCTCATTTGCCTTATATTGGACTTGTTGCTCTTTAGTTCAATATCTAGGGCGAAGCCTCTTCCATTGCTTGTCTCTTGGAATCTCAAAGGGCTCTTTTAGCACCATTATGCATTCCCACTCAATTCCAAGCCAAGTCTTCATCCTTGTTTTCCAATAATCAAAGTCTTCTTAATCATAGGATGGTGGAATGTTGATATCATCCCACAACTTATTTTCCATCATTTTTCTCCTCTAGCTTGTGCTCCTTTAGCGGTTATTCCAACAAGAGTGGTCCTTCGCTCTGATACCACTTATTAGATCGTTTACGTCTTGCTAGAAGGGAGGGTGAATAGTAATTTTCAATTTCTTCTACCTACACGTTAGCAAGCGCAAGCGGAATAAACAAATACAATCAAAACAATGCTAATGCGTTACCGTTTACATGGTTCGGAGATGATGCTCCTACTCCACGGCTATCCGTAAGCTGGACGATCCTTCGATCCTTCGGCGAATCACTCCCCGGATGCCCTCCGGCTAACTCGTGTAGCTCCTTGTGGGTGGAGAAACCTCGCCACAATCACAAGCACACATCTGAGTACAAAAGACTACTAACAAGCCCTAACCAAACTTGTTTCGTCAAGAGTTCTCAGCTAAACCCGAGCCCCTTTAAATAGGTCTCAAAGTTGAAACTCATACTACCAGTCGACTGCTCCTAGGGCAGTCGACTGCCCCCACTCAAATTCGACCGTTACAAGCCAACGTTCGAATTTCTTCAGCCACTACCAGTCGAATGCCCTGGGAGCACCAGTCAACTACTCCCATAGCAGTCGACTGATCTTGTTGTGGGGTTTACCAGTCGACTGCCTGAACTCCAATCGACTGCCCACCTAGGTTTTCCTTCCCGAGTACATTTCTCTCCGCATTCGACCCCTAGGACTTCCCCGAGTACATTCTCTCAGCACTCGTACCCTCATGACTCTGCTGACTCCTCACCAGCAGCCTCGACTATTGCCTTCGCACCCTTTTCATCTTTGGCTCCCGTCTCTCGGATGCACACAAACCTCTAGCTTGCCTCCATGCCATCCTTCATGCATGCCTCGAAGTCCGCACCCCTCGGCTCATTGTCCCTGCTATCCATAGTCCCTCAGGTGCGCACACACGCCCGCGACTTATCTCCATGCCACCCTTCACCGTACCAAAGTCATCCAGCTATGTCAATATGTGTAAACCTGCAAACCTGCACACTCACATACACATATCAAATACACAAGGGTAAACCTAACTTAAGCCCTTTGCCCAAACATCAAAATACATGGTCACTCCGGACCATAGATTGCCTCAACAGATATAGCATAGCTCACCATTGTGTGGTTGCATTGATTGATTCTAGTCATACTTGCATGTGTGTTTGGATGTAGGATGATTGAATTATGATACATGTTTACGACCTTTGCATGGTAGGTTGTGTTATGTGTCGATGACCTGGTAGAGGTTGCTTGTGTTAGAGTCATGCACCATACCTGCACTGTTGCATGCCGATGATCAACGACTCCCTTATGGTTGAGTCTATCATCTTCCGACACATGATATGCACACAAGACCACTCATGGGTTAGTGGATATCGCTGGGTGTGTGCATTTGCTCTGTACTGCTTCGCTCGACCGCTCATGGGTAGTGGTTTTGGAGCATGGTAGCAGGCAGGGATCCCTTCTCTTCCCATAGACTAGAGAAGATGAGAGAGATATCTCCCCTATATATACATGGGGCGGAGCGAGAGCTCCACCAGCATCCTTTCCACTCGGTCACTCAGGAGCAGTGATGGCAGAGTGCGGACAGTGTCACAACTCTACCCACTCGGCCGACACATTATCGCATGTCTCGGTGGTTGGACTGGTGTTAGGGGGTGACCATGACATTGCATCATGTGCATATGATGCATTTGTGCATTTGATTATGTTTTCTGCATTTATTTATTGCACTTGTTTGACATGCACATATATGATATTCTTTTGTGTGGTTTGTTGACTTTGCACTTGCTCGTATGGTTGAGTCCTATTACGATAATGATAGACTGTTTTCTAGTATGTACAGTCTTTTATTATTTCAGTTATGCATACATCTGATATTATTATTGAGACTGTATCCTGTTATATCTGTATAGCTTGTTTAGCTATTTTTCTACCATGCATATCTTTCTATATACCCACGGAGTCCATTTGGACTCACCACCCGTCACCATGTTTTTGTTTTCAGATTGATAGCTCGCCGGAGTAGCCCAGTTGCCGGTCCTGGTCCCTACGACTTCGTTGTTGGGTGCTTCCGCATTTGTTTTCCTTTTTATAGCATTCCTTATGCGTTGAATTCATTCTTAGATGCCGTGGATTTGTATTCGCGATCCATTCGTACAGTATTATATTTTTGAGTCCTTTGTTGGACTTTGTGTTTGTTGATTTGCTGCGTGTCTGCCCTAGGAGCAGCTCAGGTGAGCTTTATGGTTCTAGTATAGAGTTAGTTCATTTCCTTACATTATATATATCTGTTTTGTGGTCTGAGGCCAAATTATATCTGCGTGTGTTTGTGTGTATGTGTAAATTGTCCGTCGGACAGGGGAGATGTTGTCTGATTTTATATTGGATCAGTGACTCCGTGAGTCTCGGGGCGTGACAGATTGAGCCATGAAGTGAAAAAACCCTAAACTAGCTTGCTTGGACTGCAAGAAGTAATGGAAAAACAAAGAGGTTAGAGGGATATTATACAACTTGAAGATCATGGTTACGCCACTCATCTAGGCGAAGGTATTGAGAGCCATTTTATTGAGAGGAATACCGAAATACCTAGATATTATTGGGACCTTGTCGTTTAGCTAGAGGGGGTGAATAGCTTCTTTTCGATTTTCTTCCTATGAGGGTTAGCAAGCGCAAGCGGAAATCTCAAATCTAAACTAAAACAATGCTAACACATCGCCTTTACGTGGTTCGGAGATGAAACTCCTACTCCACGATTGTCCGTAAGGTCGACGATCCCGATCCTTCGGTGGATGATTCCCCGGAACACCTCCAGCTAGCTCTTGTCGCTCCTTATGGGTGGAGAAACCTCGCCACAATCCTTGGACAATCTCTGAGCACTTGTAGGCGACTAACAGGCTTTGACCAAGCTTGTTTCGCCAAGAAAGAACAGCAAAAAATGAGCCCTCTTAAATAGAGCTCGATACTATTTTGACCGTTACCAGTTGACTGCCCCTGGGGGCAGTCAACTGGTCCTCGTGAATTCGAATGTCATAACCTAACGATTCGCATTTTGGACGACACCAGTCGACTGCATCAGTCGACTGATCAAGCATCATTCGACTGATTTCTCTGTGCTCTACCTCAGTCGACTGATCAAGCGTCAGTCGATTGCTACCTAAGGTTTCCCTTCCCGAATACAATTCTCTCAGCACTCGAACCCTAGGATTTCCCTTCCCGAGTACAGTTCTCACAGCACTCGAATCCTCACGACTCAGTTGATCCTTCATTCAGCAGCCTCGACTTGTTGCCTTCAAGCCCTCTTCGACTTTGGCTCTCGTCCTTCGGATGCATGCAAGCTCACGGGTTGTCTCTCATGCCATCCTTCACGTATGCCTCGAAGTCCGCTTCTCTCAGCTCATCATCCCTGCTTTGTCCACAGTCCCTCGGATGCATACAAGACCATGGCTTATCTCCACACACCATCCTTCACCGGACCCGAAGACGTCCAACTGAGTCTATGTGTATCCTGCAAACCTGCACACTCACATACACATATTAGATCAACATGAAATTCTAACTTAATCATATTGACACACATATTAAAACCCATGATCTACCTGATTACACTTGGGCCAATTGCACTAATAGATATCTCCTACAAAAATTAGGGGATTGGAAACCTAAGTCCATATTCTACTTAGCCTAGGAAAAAGGTGTGGAACCTGTGAGGTGGGGCGCACGAGACCTGGTCTCCCCAGGGCACCCTAATCCTATAATTCCTAATGATCTCGTGCTCGAATAGTAAATCAGGGATGTTTTCTATCTTCTCCTTAGAGGAAGAATCTTATACCAATGGGACAAGAACATCGGTTCAGAAGCCATGGATTGACAAAGCATGAGAGCGACACAGAAAGAAATTAAAAAAGACTTACGAATAGAGAATCGGAAGTAGGTCAACGAGTCGTAGAAGTGAGAGTTGAAACTTGGAAGAGGAGGTCCCGAAGCAAGGTGCGGCGGGCTCTCCTTGTTGGTGCAATCAGCCCAAGGTTGATCGGTATGATCAGGGTTTTGATATGTGCATCAATAAGTTTAAGTTAGGATTTCATATTATGCATGTTTGAGTCATGCAGGACTTGGTGGAACACACATGTGGGAGATTTCATCCTAATGCTTGGGTGTTTGAGTCGGTAAAGGATGGTGCATCTGAGGGATCGTCGAACAAGGAGCAACAGAGTAGAGCCAAGGGAAGTAGACTTCAAGACATACACGAAGAATGACATGGGGATAAGTCGTGGGCTCGTATGCATCCCAAGGACTAGAGCCAAAGGAATAGGGCTTTAAAGGGCGCTCCAAAGAGGATGAGTGTAAGTGTATACTAAGACCAGTCGACTAGTAGGGACACCAGTTGACTGATCCTTCTGTGGATTTAGGAACAGCTAGATCAGTCGACCGCTATTCAAAATATAGTAGTTTGGCTAACCATTGATTGAGCACCAGTCGACTGGGGTTGGCAGCAATCGACAGATGTCAGGGCTAAGCTATTTTGTCAACAACTCACTTCTCTATCAAAGGGGAAGCTTTGGGGCATGAAGAGGTTATGAAATTGTGATTGAAAACATTTCAGTTTGTGCTTAAAGCTTCCAAAGCTCAATCTCTTCCTCCTAACCCTAATTCTCACTCTTGTAAAGGGGAAGAGTATTCTGTGAGAGGTTGCATTCCACTGTAAAGAAGTGAACTCTAGTCGGAGATTGTCGGGGACTAATCCACCAACGGATTGAGGGATCGTCCACCTCAAGGACACACCATGAAATAGGAGCAAGCTATGGGATCGATATGATCGATAGAGGGGGGTGAATATCGATACAAAATTTTCCAGATTAAAACGTGAGTAAACGTAGCGGAATAATCAAGATGACAAATGCAACAACAAGGCTAGCATGCTTTGTTTTACTTGGTTCGGAGTCTGTGATGACTCCTACTCCAAGGCCCACGGGCCTTGACCATTTTCGTTGGATAATTCTATAATCCACAAAGATGAGTTACAGTGTATGAAGATTAAGTACAAAAATAAAACTAAAACTTTTATACCGACAACATTTGCTTAAGGAAGAAGAATGTGTTTCGCCATAGAAGCGGCATGTCGTCGATTTTTGACTGCCTTGGAGCAGAGAACTTGAGCACGGAAGTTTGATCGTAGTGATTCTGAATACTTGAATTGATGTTTGGAACTGAGGGAGCGAAACCCCTTTTATACTTGCACTCGGGCACCCGAGTGCGCATGTGGCTCCACCACGTCGTCGATTTAGCCCGTCGTCATCTGCTGACTCGGCCAAATTCTATACACTCTTAGGCGCCTGAGTGCACTGGGGTGCCTGAGAGTTGACGTGGCTCATCCAATCAGCTGCCACCAACTCAGCTTCACTAACATTGAGAAAACCCATCTGGGGCGCCCGAGACCTCTCGGGTGCCTAAGTCCTCTCAGCCGCCCCCAATGCGGTCAGTTGCTACTCTTTAGCCTGCAAGCAAGGTTAGTTTAGGAAAATAATAGAATATATAGTATGCATGAATATTTGACAGCAAGAGTTGTCTGATCCTGACTTTGGATTTCAAATAAAATCCTAAGTTGGACTGACACCTACTGTTCCCTCTTCCAGGGAACGTGTCCTCACCTACTCCACTATGGAGAAGTTACCTTTTGCCAACCGGCACCTCCGGTTGGACTTTTGCTCGACCTTCGATGCTCCCAGATCTCGAGACATTCGTACCTCGGCCCATCTCTACTTCTATCCGTAGTCCTCGCTCAACTACGTCGTCTTCCCGATCTTCCGGATCAGGTCTTCGTGCCTAGTCCTCGACCAGGTCTTCGTGCCTAACCCTCAGTCAGGTCTTCGGTTCCCAACCCTCGGTCAGGACTTCGTGCCCAGTCCTTGACCATGACTTCGTGCTCAACTCTACAGGTCAAGACTTCATGCTTAGACAAACTAGGACTTTCCTACACACTTAATAAATATGTTAGATCATAATACAAACTTAACTTTGAACCCTTTGCCATTATCAAAATCTGGTTCAATATGGTGCTTCCAGCACCATCACAAGCAATCTCCTAACCATGTAAAAGTTTTGTGTTAGTATTATTTTCATTGTTTCTTGTATTTTCACTACGCTACTAACTTTGTAGGAAGAAACACAATTTGGGAGAGACGAGCTATTCACCCCCTCTAGACATACAATCATACCCAACACTCCTCACCTGGCCTATTTATAGGGCTTGCCCTAAAAGTTCAGGTTGCTAGATGGATGACACATGGCTCGTCAGGAGTGGTGGTTCAGGCCATTCCGTGGATCGCAACGAGTTAGCCGAGGCAGGATTTTAACTTGCACTCCATGTCACTCGCTGGACTGTCAATTTGGGCGCAGGGCGGGTGGCGATTGAGGTGATTGAGGCAAGTATGACTCTTGGGTAATGGTGCATGCCACGTGGCGGCTATTCATTAGATATATGTTTGACAAAAGAGTCTTCTCTCCCCCTTGCCATTAATGCTCGGCACTCGTCATTAAGATGCATTAAAACGAAGCATGCCTAACCACAGGATGTTGGATAACCAATCTCTGATAGCTAATCATGCCTTTTCGACCTTATATGGCGCACACCGCAATAATGCTAGAATCATTTTAAATCTTTGGTGTAATCTATCATCATGATATTGATGCAGTCTAACCCTGATTGTTGTTTTGGTGTTGACACCGATTTAAGTATCAATTTAAGTCTGGTTAAACGCATGGGGATTAAGTCCTAGTCGCGGACTGGGCACGAAATCCTAGCTTGGAGGGTTGGGTGAAAAGTCCTAGCTTGAGGGCTAGGTGAAAAGTCCTAACTTGGAGGGTTAGGTGAAAAGTCCCAACTTAGAGGGTTAGGTGAAAAGTCCCAACTTGGAGGGTTAGGTGAAAAGTCCTAGCTTGGAGGGCTAGGTGAAAAGTCCTAGCTTGGAGGGCTAGGTGAAAAGTCCTAACTTGGAGAGTTGGGTGAAAAGTCCTAGCTTGGAGGGATAGGTGAAAAGTCCTAACTTGGAGGGTTAGGTGAAAAGTCCCAACTTGGAGGGTTAGGTGAAAAGTCTCAACTTGGAGGGTTAGGTGAAAAGTCCCAGCTTGGAGGGCTAGGTGAAAAGTCCTAGCTTGGAGGGCTAGGTGAAAAGTCCTAACTTGGAGGGTTAGGTGAAAAGTCCTAGCTTGGAGGGCTAGGTGATGAAATCCTGGTGAGTGAAGCCAGGTTCTAGCTTGGGAAGCTAGATTGAAGTCCCAGTGAGTGAAACTGGGCACGGAGTCTTGGTCCAGAGGACTGAGCATGAGTCAGAGAAGGGCTGGAGGCTTGTTCTCGTGACTTAAGAATGGATTTGACCTTGCCTGGATCGGTCTGGTGACCGATCAGGGAAGTTGGCACGAAGCTCACTCCTGGATCGGTCTGGTGACCGATCAGGGCACAGCTTGATTGGTATGGGGACCGATCTGGAGTGTGCAGCAGACTGCTGGATAGGTCTGTGGACCGATTTGGAGTGTGCAGCAGAATGCCAGAACGGTCTGGTGATCGATCAGGGAGAGAACATAAACCTTATTTGGATTCTGTTTAGCCCCAGATCGATCTAGTGACCGATCCGGAATGCCAGAATGGTCCGGTGACCGATCCACGACCAAGGATCAGATGTCCGCGATTACGGTTTTCTCACAGTGGACCGATTAGGCTTGAGCCTGATCAGTCAGTGCCTATCCTGATCGGTCTGGTGACCGATCAGGGCTCACTCTAATCGGTCCGGTGACCGATAAGTAGCTGTAACTTTAATTCGAAATCACTGTCGACAGACGCTCTGATCGCGTCTGTTTTCTCTGTCGATTCTCTGATACACTGTTGATATGTTTTGATATACATTGCTAAGCGTCTGTTGGAGTGTGCAGGTGATACAAGAGGATTCAAATACTCAAGGAGGGTCAATGGAGGTCTTTCCATGGAGCAGGTTTGGATCTATTGTGTTTTCAGGTCTCAACGGCGTTTGGCGCAACTGGCAACTGACGAAGGCGCGGCTGGCAACTGACGAAGGCTCAGCTGGTGGAGTGTCTGTTGGGACCGGGTGCATGTTGACATGGATGCGGGTTCGTAATTTTAAAATTAATTACGTGCAGCAGAAGGTTTAGTATAAATAATTTCTCTAAATCATTTAACCACACATCTAAGAATACAATTTTATCTTGTGTAGACATGATCATATATTTAAAATTTTGTAGAAACATAAACTAATTTACGTATTACCTCGCGTAACTCGAAGGAAGGGACGAGATCCAACCGTAAGCGTCCCTTGGATGGTCCGCCTCTATTCGCGTCCACGCCAAGTATCTTTGGGATAACTTCGCAAAGCCACGAGTTTCGTGTTCTCGAGAACTACTAGATTCTCTGAGAACGCGACAAGAAAAACCAAGAGAGAAGTCGGAAGACTAACCACAAAAGGATGGCCGACAGGTGCTCCTTCTTGGGGATGGTTGGCGCACGGCAAGAAGAGAAGGAGAGAAAGAGAGGGAGAGAGCCTATGCCTTCATCTCTATGATTATTATTCAAGTCTTGCCTTGGGTCTTTTATATAGTGGCCTCTCAACCATCAAGCCTCTCAAATATGGAATAACTTATTCCATCATGCCAAGTTTGATTTTATATCATGGTTAAAATCATATTTTAATTCATGATAAAAAATCAATCAAGTCTCTTCTCTCCTATGGAATAAATTTCCTTATCATGGTAAATCAATCCATGATTGATTTTATAAAACAAATCAATTCATGGTTAATTTTAATTTCCATGAAAACTAAACCAAACCTTAGTTTATTATATAAAAATTTATATCATCCATAATTTTATAAAACAAACCACACTTGGTTTATTTTATAAATTGAACCAAAACTTGGTTCTCTCCCTTTGTTGTGGTCAGCCAAGCAAAGAGGATGGAGCCCTCTTTGGCCGGCCCATCCAAGCCAAGCCCCAATGAATTAAACTTATTTAATTCATCTATTAAGTCTTCAAATGACTTAGTCATTTTACGCTTTCGATGCGTCTCTGAAAAATTCAGATTCGACTTATCTCTCTTGATTGGAAAATCCAATTTTCAACTCGTTTTAAATCCCTCGGATTACTCGTAGTGCGTGTGACTAAATAGGCTTTCGATTCATGTTGGCCATCTATAATTAATCAATTATAGAACGATCATGAGTGGCACCTAGTAGAACATCATGATCCCTAATTAATCGAAATATTAACGGTTAACCTCAGAAACAATTCTGAAACCCTTCAGCAGCTATAATGAATCGTGCCCTATTCCCTTCACCATCTTATACCCACTTGGTTCAGGACATGGTCTATATATGTCAGTCCCCACTAGGCTGACTACGTCACACCTAGCCCAAGTAACGTTTTCTCGTCTTACGGATTCTAATTACTCTCATGTATTTAAGAGATTCATACTCTGAACATGTCATGCTCTGGCCAGAGGCTTCGAGTAACAATCCGACGATAGGCCTCGGGTATACATCTCCTCGCAAGGAGTGGTGAATCCTTTGTAGGTTGTTCAAACATCTTCGGACACTTCGGCTTATACCCAATCATCCTGAGTCCACACCTCCTTGGAGATGCTTGCTTAAGATGTCAAAGTATAAGTCTCCATGACCAAGATGACTTGAACACCGCAAGTCAAAGGAACATTGCACTTAAGCTGCAGTAAGAACTTCACTGACATATCCATATGTAGACTATCATATGAAGTTTTACAGCCAGTCACTCCAATGAACTAGTGTTGGATCGAGAAAACCGATAGAGGGGGGGTGAATATCGGAAATCGTTTTTTGGAAAATTTAGAGCAACTACGCAGCGGAAATTTAAAATAACAACACAGAGACACGGTCAATTTTACTTGGTTCGGAGCCTGGGGCGACTCCTACTCCAAGGCCCACGGTCATTGACCGTTTACTTTGGGCAATTCTATATAAGGCGCAAATAGTTTACAAAAGATTATTACAAAATTGAGTACAGTAAACTTAAATCGCTCTTTTACCGACGTCCAGGGTGGATCGACTTTTTCGGAGCAGCGGGACGTCGTTGGCTCGAGTTGGAAGGATTCCGAGGCGAAGCATGAGAGCAGAAGAGCGTAGAAGCGTTGATTGGAAGTTCTTGTTGGAAGCCTGGGCGTTGGGTGCTATTTATCGCACCTAGGAGCGCCCTGGACGTCGGGGGCGCCCCCCCCCCCCCACGTGTCAAGCAATCCGAGCTTTGCTCGGTCAAACTCTATCCCACTCGAATAGGGATGAGTTTTGACACTGGGGGCACCCTGGACGCAGGGGCGCCCTGCTTGACTTATTCAGCGCGGGCTTCTCGGCTGGATAGATGTAATCGCTTCACTGGCGTAGGCGCGGGGCGCCTTGGCTGCTGAGAGCGCCCTGGGCGCTGAGGGCGCCCTGGGCGATGAGGGCGCCCCGGCCAGTATTCAGCCGAGGCTCTTTTTGCTTCAATTGTTTCATCTTCACCTTGGGGGCGTCCTGGACACTCAGGGCGCCCTACTCAGCTGCTGCCTCACTCCATTGAGGCTCTCTAAGTTGCAGACACTCGTTCCTTTGGTCCTACATCCAGGGTTAGTCTGAAAACAACATAAAGCAGTAAAACATAAGATTATACAGCCTTAGCTGTCTTGGTTCTGACTTTGGGTTTCCAAAATGGAACCCTAGGTCGAACCGACGCCTACTGTTCCCTCGATGGGGAACGCATCCTCACCTACTCCTCTCGGGAGAGTTTACCTGATGCCAACCGTTCCTCTGGTTGGACTTTTGCCTGGCGGTCCTTTGCCAGGTCTTGGATGTCGAGCTGTCCTTCGCCCGGTGCCTAGCATTCCTTTGCTAGGGCTTCAGTCCCAAGCTGTCCTTCGCCTGGCACCTAGCATTCCTTCGCTAGGGCTTGGATACTAGCAGTCCTTCGCCAGTTGCCTAGCAGTCCTTCGCTAGTGCTTGGATACTGGCAGTCCTTCGCCAGGTGCCTAGCAGTCCTTCGCTAGGGCTTTGTATCCTGGCAATCCTTCGCCAGGTGCCTAGCAGTCCTTCGCTAGGGCTTTTTACCCTGGCATTCCTTCGCCAGTGCCTAACAGTCCTTCGCTAGGGCTTTGTCTCTGCACACTTGAGTAACAACATTAGATCACACACAATACTTAACTTTGAATCCTTTGCCAATATCAAAACAAGGTTCGATATGGTGCTTCCTGCACCAACAACTAGTTCCCTTAACTAGCATTCATGTTTATCTCCGGACATCTCAATGACACCATCCAGTGAGAATCAGCTGATTAGAGAATAACTCATACTAGTCTCAACAGAATAGATAGTGTTCGTATTTTTCAATTCATCGACTAAGGACAATTTCAATACTTCACAATTGCACATGTTGAGATAATCACTAGTTGTGAATTCATCACAAATTCTCTCATGCTGTGAATTGTATTGTGGGCATTCAGTAAATGAGTATAAGATCTCAATCAAATATACAAATATGTATACTCAAATAGTGAATATTCATTTATTAAATAAATGATTACAATCATAAGGTGATTGCCTTAGGACACTTCTCTCATATCACTAACAAACTCCCACTTGGCCTAATGTCAATCGCTATGGTACCCAATACCACAGGCTCTAACATGACCCTCAAACTTGCTTTGAGGCAAGACCTTAGTTAAAGGATCCGCTAAATTCCTTTCAAAGGGAATTTTCTCAATTTGTATATCATTCCTACTTATAATCTCTCTGATCAGATGATAGCGGCGAAGCACATGTTTGGATTGCTGATGAGACCTTGGTTCCTTCGCTTGTTCAATAGCTCCATTGTTGTCGTAGTAAACCGGTATTGCTTCATCAATGGTTGGAACCACACCAAGTTCTGAGACAAACTTCTTGATCCAGATTGCTTCCTTTGCTGCTTCCAAAGCTGCAATATATTCCGCTTCCGTGGTAGAATCCGCTACGGTGTCTTGCTTGGAACTCTTCCAACTTATTGTGCCTCCATTCAAAATAAATATGTTTCTGGACTGAGATTTGGAGTCATCCTTATCTGTTTGGAAACTAGCATCTGTATACCCACGTATTACCATATCACCTTCTTCATATATTAGGAACACATCCTTAGTGTTTCTTAAGTACTTGAGGATTGTCTTGACAGCCGCCCAATGATCTATTCTTGGATCAGACTGGTATCTGCTTGTGACGCTCAGAGCATATGATACATCGGGCCTAGTATATAACATAGTATACATGATAGATCCTATCGCGGATGCATAAGGAATCTTATTCATGCAAATCCTCTCGTCTTCTGTGCGCGGACACATAGACTTCGAAAGGTTGATCCCATGCCTGATGGAAAGGTAACCTTTCTTGGATTCCGACACGCTAAACCTTTCTAGCACTCGGTCTATATATGTAGACTGTGAAAGACCAAGCAACCGTTTTGATCTATCTCTATAAATTCTAATCCCAAGGATATAGGTTGCTTCTCCCAGGTCTTTCATGGAGAAAGTTTTGGACAACCAAATTTTAACTGACTGTAAGACTAATATATCGTTTCTTATAAGTAATATGTCATCGACATATAACACTAGGAATACGACTGCACTCCCACTAACCTTCTTGTACACACAAGGTTTGTCAGGATTTTGTGAGAAATCAAACGCTTTGATTGTCTCATCAAAACGAATGTTCCAGCTCCTGGATGCTTGCTTTAGTCCATATATGGATCGTCGAAGCTTGCATACTTTGGTTGTATTAACCGATGTAAAACCTTCAGGTTGTATCATGTATGCATCCTCAACAGGTTTCCATTAAGGAAAGATGTTTTCACATCCATTTGCCATATCTCATAATCATAATGAGCTGCTATGGCCAGGAGCATCCGAATGGATTTAAGCATAGCTACTGACGAATATGTTTCGTCATAATCAATTTCTTGTTTCTGACGATATCCTTTTGCCACTAATCTAGCCTTAAAGGTAACAACATTACCTTCTATGTCGGTTTTCTTCTTAAAAACTCACTTGCACCCTATGGGCCTAATCCCTTCAGGTGGGTTAACCAAGTCCCATACTTGATTTTTGTACATGGAATCCATTTCCGACTTCATGGCTTCAAGCCATTTATCCCCTTTCTGAATTTTTCAGAACATCTTCATAACTGATAGGTTCATCATCGTTAATGAGTAACACGTCGTTAGATTCACTTATAAGAAATCCGTATCTCTCTGGAATATTGAGTGTCCTATCAGACCTACGAAGAAGTGGTGTTGTTTTAGGTTCAACTGATAGCTCATCATTATGAGTTATTGGTTGTGGGTCTAGACTAGGTGTCTCTGTAATGTCTATTGGAGTTTCTTGAACTTCTTCAAGTTCAATGCTACTCCCACTGTTTTCTTGTAAAAGAAATTCTTTTTCTAGAAATACAGTATGCCTTGAAACAAACACCTTTTGTTCCAAGGGATGATAGAATTGGTAACCTTTCGTTTCCTTAGGGTATCCAATAAATAGACATTTATCAGACTTAGCATCCAATTTGTCTGATACAGTCCGCTTTATATAAGCAGGACAACCCCATATCTTTAGGTGAGATAAATGAGGTTTCTTACTATTCCATGTCTCATATGGAGTAGTAGAGACTACCTTGGTCGGGACTCTGTTTAGTAAGAAACAGCTGTCTTAAGCGCATAGCCCCAAAAGGATTTTGGAAGAGTTGCATGATTCATCATAGATCTAACCATGTCCATCAAGGTTCGGTTACGCCTCTCAGATACACCATTATGCTGTGGTGTATATGGCGGAGTCCTTTGAGACAATATCCCATTGTCCCTAAGATAATCTTGAAACTCTTGACTTAAGTATTCACCACCCCGATCGGATCGAAGTATCTTAATACTTTTGCCAAGCTGTTTCTCTACTTCACTTCTGAACTCTTTGAATTTCTCAAAAGCTTCAGATTTGTGTTTCATTAAGAACACATACCCGAATCGTGAGTGATCATCGATAAAGGTAATGAAGTAGCTATAGCCTCCTTGTGCAAGAGTTAACATTGGTCCACATACATCAGTATGTATTAGACCAAGCAATTCTCCCACTGGTTTACCTTTTCTGGAAAAGGGTAATTTGGTCATCTTGCCTTTTAAGCATGATTCACATGTATCAAATGAACCGGGTTCAAATGATTCCAGAATTCCACATCGATGTAATTTGGTCATGCGTTTCTTACTTACATGGCCAAGACGACAATGCCACTTATAGGAGTCTATTTGATTATATATTCGAGCACGTTTGTTGCTAACTTCGATATTGAAAACGTCACCGGATAAATCTAACGTGTAGATACCATTGCATAAAGTTTCGGTCCCATAAAGAACACCATTTAAAGTTATGTAACAGCAATTGTTACTAAAAATTAAATGATAACCTTTTTCATTCATGCATGAAATAGATACAATGTTCTTTATTAATGAAAGAACAAAATAACAATTATCCAATTCTAAGATAAGTCCAGTAGGGAGCTTTAGCAAATATGTTCTGATGGCAACAGCAGCAATCTTTGCTCTATTTCCAACTCGCAAATTCGCTTCTCCCTTAATGAGTCTTCTTCTATTCCTTAACCCTTGTATGTCATTACATATATGTGAGCTACACCCAGTATCAAGTACCCAGGTGTACGAGGAAATAGAGTGACATTCAATAATGAAGATACCTGAAGAGGATGGGGCATCAAATGCCTTCTTCTTCAGGGACTCAAGATAAACCTTGCAGTTTCTTCGCCAGTGGCCCTCCTTGCCGCAGTGATGGCAAGTGCCTTTTGGTGCCTTTTCAATCTTTTTGGCATTTTTCTTCCTTCCCTTATTTTGTTCTTTGGGCTTCCTCTTAGAGCCTTTCTTTGAGGAACCAACTAACAGTACCGTCTTCTGATCCTACTTTATAGAAGGCTCTACAGTCTTTGTTGGTGCAATTTGCACTAATAGTTAAACCTGAGTTTTGATGAATGACAAATAGGTTAAAGTTAGACTTGCTTTTGGTTTTGACCTCTTTACTAAGTGTGCAGGGTTGAAAAACTTAGGACCTGACACCAGGCTGAAGTCCAGGGTGGATGAGTCCTGGCGGGAAGTCCAGGGTAGTTGAGTCCTGGCGAGGAGTCCAGTTGGGTTCACGGGGCCTGACAACTGGCTGAAGCCCAAGTTGGTTGAAACTTGGCAAAAAGACCAGGGTGGTTGAGCCCTGGCAGGAAGACCTGGTGGGTAAAGAAGTTGAGTAGAGTTGCACGAGGTAAGTGAGGTAAGTCACTGGAGGAGCGAACCAGTGAGGACGGGTCCTATTTTAGGACTGTAGGCGCGGTCCAACTTAGGCCCATTTTAGTGACCTCGATTGAGTCCTCCTGGTTAGATTCTTATCCAGGTTTGGACGGGGTCTAATTAACTCTATTTTACAGAATTTATTTAATTAGATTCTAAATGCATTAACTCTATTTTACAGAATTTATTTAATTAGATTCTAAATGCATTAACTCTATTTTACAGAATTTATTTAATTAGATTCTAAATGCATTAACTCTATTCTTACAGAATTTATTTAATTAGAATTTTATAGTTGAATTTTATAAAATTATTCCTTATCTAAAGCCTTGGTGGAGGATGAATTATCATTTAAATTATTCGTATTTCCTTCTTTTTAGAGAATAAAATTATTCCTACTAATGCTTAAAATTCTCACGTAAAGCTTAGCTAGAAGGATAAAATCTCCTTTTAAATTATTAATTAAAATTGTAAGAGGATAAAATCTCTCGGTTAACTTTTCAATATTCTATATTTATATTTTAATTAAATTATTTTCTTAATTAAAGCAAAGGATAGAAACATTATCTTTTTTATTATTTTATCTTGTTGATGGATAAAATTTGAGCTGAGAAGATCATGCATCGAGACACTATAAATAGAAGCAAGCAAGCCCTCTAATAGATAAGAAAATTTGATTCTGGTTCAAGCTTTGGCGCTCTCTTGCTTCCACGCTCCTCTGCTGCGGTTTGTGCTTTGACTCGACGCTGTCCGACCGCTGCTGGAAGATCGCTCCCAACACCCAAGCTGCTTCAGATAAATCTAAGTGTTGGGTAATGAATTTTTTTTTTTTACACTTAAATTATTTAAGGGGGAAGTGTAGGGCTGATACACTTCCGCCCAATCTTATATTCGAATCACTCTATCGGTAGTTTATCGGTAGAGGTTTTTAGTGGATTGCCCACAGGAAAGGTTCAAGGAACCTGGGCCTTCGAGTAGGAGTCGGCGAAGACTCCGAACGAAGTAAAACTCCTCGTGTAATTTTTTCTTTTATTTTTCACTTTCGCATTTCGTTTTAATTTTTCCGCTGCGCACGTTATAAAAAGCATCGTACAATTTTCTATCGACTCTGATTTTATAACGAAGATTTTAAAAGTCACGTGATTCACCCCCCCCCCTCTCACGTGCATCGGTCCTACAAGTGGTATCAGAGCCAAGTTCGCTCTGTATCGGTGCAACCACCATAAGAGCCGGGGGAAATCCAATTCCTTTTCGTTTTGTTTTTGTGTTTTCGCTGCACGATCTAAATTAGGTATTGTTGCCTAAATTTAGATATTTTCTATCGATTTTACTCGAATTTGGGCAACACCATTTCGAGTCGTTTTTTGTTCCTTTCTTCTCCTTTTCCTACCACACTACTAATCCAAGACCTAGTCTTGGAACAAGTGTTTTTGTTGTTGTCTATTTCAGATGGCTCAAGGTGAAGGATATAGTACTGCCCGTCCTCCGCTCTTCAATGGGGAAGACTTCCCTTACTGGAAACGAAGAATGGAGGTGTACCTAAAGACTGATATGGATCAATGGTTCGCGGTGCAATCTGGCTACGAACCACCAATGGACGAGGGAAACAATGCACTACTGAAGCATGACAGATGGAACCTAGAAATGAAGAAAAGGGCTCAGATTGAGTTCAAAGCACAGAACACACTCCAATGCGGACTAACCAAAGAGAAATTGAACCGTATCGGCCCAACTGAATCTGCCAAAGAACTTTGGGACAAACTGATTGAACTGCATGAAGGCACCTCAGATGCGAAGGTAACAAAAAGAGATTTGTTATTGAATAAATTATTTAACATAAAAATGCAGGAAGGTGAGTCTGCAAGCCAACTCCACGCTCGGATCAAGGACATACTAAATGGACTCCACCTCATTGGGCACAAACAAGAAAATAGAGATATTATAAGGTATGCACTAAATGCCTTTCCTAGAAACTCTTTATGGGCATCCATCATAGATGCTTATAAAATTTCTAGGAATCTTTCCAAAATAAATTTAGATGAACTATTCTGTGAATTAGAACTGCACGAACAAACTAACGCCAAGGCCAAGAAAGGATTTGCTTTGTTTGCAGGTTCTTCAAAAGAAGTCAAGTCGAAGAAGAAAATTCAAGAATCAGAAGAAGAGTCAGACTCAGACTCAGATGACGAGGAACAAATGGTTAACTTAGTAAGAAAAGTCCTCGCCAAAAAGAAAAGCAAATTCTCGAAAAGAGATTTCCAAAAGATAATGAAGCCAACCAGTTATGGAGACAAAAGCAAAATAACCTGCTTCGGTTGCAACAGAAAAGGACACTTCAAACATGAATGTCCCTACAAAACGGAGGACCAATCAAAGAAAAGCAAGAAGAAGAAGGCTCTTCAAGCCACCTGGGACGAGAGTTCGGATGACTCTGACTATGAGCCACCAAAGAAGACAAGCTACCTCGCGCTAATGGCAACTGGACCCGGGTCAGACTCGGAGCACGACGAAGATTCCGAATACAAGTCGAGTCAAGAGATCGGACTCTTTTCGGACGACTCGACTAAGGTATATTTAGATTCAGTTAATGAAAAAAATTTTAAGATTATTTCTATTTTAAATAAAAAATTACTTGCATCAGAATCTAGGAATGACCAGCTCCTTAAGGAAAATCAAGACCTTAAGGAGAAATTAATTAATACCAGAACATTAACTGAACAAACTCAAAATCAAAAGACAATTGAGCTTGAAACTTAAAACTCCACTCTAAAGGGCGAAGTCCTAAAACTTAAGGATCTACTAGCAACTTTCACAACCCGATCCAAGAACCTTGACCTCATTCTTGGATCACAAAAGGGCATGTACAATAAATCTGGGATAGGATATAAATCAGGATCAGCCCAAAGATCCTTTATCTCCTTTATCCACCCCCGCAAAAATCAACGAAAAGCGTGGGTTCCGAAAGCTTACCTAACAAAGCAAGTAGGTCAGAATCAACTTTATGTCCCAAAAAGGGACATCCACTACATTGACCCTAGACACCCAGTCTACAATTTAGGGGGAAGCTCCAAATTAGTTGGCACCTCAAAGTCACCCTTTACCCGTCTGGGTACCTAGGACTAGTTTCAAAAGTTAGTCTGACACTTGACCTACTCAGTACCAGGGGTAGGGCGAGCTGATAGTACGTTAGGGAAGCTGATCTAAGGAGTCAGGTAGGGGAAGGCATCCTCTATTTGGTCTTCTTAGCCCAGTGGAACTAGCCGAAGCTACCTCGCCACATCCTAGACTAGTTAGACCAAGGAGTTTCAATAGGTAGGTTAAAAGTACAACTTTCTTAAGTGGTTTTGCCTAGAAAGTGGTTGTTGATCCAATAAGGCTTCGGCCAAAGAAGACCTCTGTGCCTCGCCACGGCCTGGAAACCAATTATGGAAGTATACTTTTAAACTGCTTCTTGTCAAACCTGAATCTAACAAAAGGTCAGATTAACTTTTATAAATCAAACTCAAACTTATCTCACACAAATCATAGGATCCCTTTGATTGACAACTTAGATCAAGTGAGATGAATAAGGACAACTAAAATCAAATTTCAAAATTCAAATTAACAAAATCAAATTTCAAAATTCAAATTAACAAAATCATATTTCAAAATTCAAATTAACAAAATCATATTTCAAAATTCAAATTAACAAAATCATATTTCAAAATTCAAATTAACAAAATCATATTTCAAAATTCAAATTAACAAAATCATATTTCAAAATTCAAATTAACAAAATCAAATTTCAAAATTCAAATTAACAAAATCAAATTTCAAAATTCAAATTAACAAAATCAAATTTCAAAATTCAAATTAACAAAATCAAATTTCAAAATTCAAATTAACAAAATCAAATTTCAAAATTCAAATTAACAAAATCAAATTTCAAAATTCAAATTAACGAATTCAAAATTCAAAATTCAAATTAACAAAATCAAAATTAATAAAATACAAATTAATTCAAAATTCAAATTCAAAAATTAATAAAATTCAAATTCAAAATTCAAAATTAATAAAATTTAAATTCAAAAATTCATAAAATTCAAATTAAAATTCAAATTCAAAAATTCATTTTCAAAATTTAAATTCAAAAATTAATAAAATTCAAAATTCAAATTCAAGTTTTTAAATTCTTTAGGATGTTTAAAATTTTCTTAAATTTAAAAAAAAAATCAAAAACTTAACCTAAGTTCTAAATCTTTTACTTAACTGTAGGTAAATAAATGGATTATTGACAGTGGGTACTCCAGACACATGACTGGGGATCCCACCAAATTTACAGAACTCAAGTACAAAAGACTAGGGACCGTTGCTTTTGGAAATAACGGTAAACTTAAGGTAATTAGCCTAGGTAATATTGAACTTGAGTTTGATTTTATAATTACAAATGTATTACTTGTTGAAAATTTTCACTTCAATTTACTGAGTATTAGCCAATTGTGTGACACTGGTTATAAGGTTAGGTTCCTATCCAATGAATGTCTGATCAAACACAATGACAACCCAAACATCACACTTAGAGGACTTAGGCACAATAACATTTATGAAATTAAGTTAACCTGTCCCTTAGAAAATTGTCTTTTAACCCATAAGGATGAGACTTGGCTCTGGCATAGGAGACTTTCACACACTCACTTCAGAAAACTACCTAAACTAAAAGGTTTAGTTAGAGGCCTACCAAAGTTATCAAACCTTGAGTCAACCTTATGTAATGCATGTCAACAAGGAAAACAAACTAGGTCAACCCACAAACCAACTAGTCAAACTCAAACTAAGTCAATTCTTGAATTAATTCACCTAGACGTATTTGACTCACATGGGGTAAAATCAATTAGTGGAAACCTTTACTGTTTAATAATCATAGATGACTATTCAAGATTTACCTGGGTAAAATTTTTAAAAAATAAAGATGAAACTTTTGATATGTTTACTCAATTTTGTAAATTAGTAGAAAATGAAAAAGGGATTAAAATTAAAAGACTTAGGAGCGATAACGGCGAGGAATTCAAAAATCAAAAATTTAACCAATTCTGCTTAGAAAATGGCTACCATCACGAATTCTCTTGTCCTAAAAACACTCAACAAAATGGAATAGTAGAAAGGAAAAATAGAACACTACAAGAAGCAACCAGAACAATGCTAAATGAATACAATCTACCTAAATATTTTTGGGCTGAGGCTGTTAGTACAGCCTGTTATGTACAAAATAGAATAACTATAAA